>ML288631.1:0-141205 GCA_005239495.1 Nicotiana undulata
CCTAGCGGGTTCAACGTTAGGCGCAGTCACAGCCTAAAGGGTGGGAATTTGGGTCGTGACAGCTTTCCTCTTTTTCCGAACCTCATAACACCCTTCATGGGTGATACCTTCATCAATACCTTATCACCTTCCATAAATGACACATCCCGGACCTCCTGGTCCACATAACTCTTCTGCCTAGACTCCGCCGTGCGAAGTCGCTCCTGAATCAACTTCACCTTCTCCAACGCATCCTGAATCAAGTCTGTGCCCAATAACTTAGCCTCACCAGGCTCGAACCAACCAACCGTAGATCTACACCTCCTACCATACAAAGCCTCATACGGGGCCATCTGAATATTGGACTGGTAGCTGTTATTATATGCAAACTGCGCTAATGGCATAAACGGATCCCATGAACCACCAAAATCAATCACACAAGCCCGTAACATATCCTCCAATATCTGAATAGTCTGTTCTGACTGCCCGTCGGTCTGAGGGTGAAATGCAGTGCTCAACTCTACATCAGTACCCATACCTTTCTGTTCGGCCCTCCAAAACTCAGATGTGAACTGAGTACCTCTGTCAAAAATAATAAAAACTGCAACTCCATGCAACCGTACAATCTCCTTATTGTAAATACCAGCTAACCGCTCTGAAGTATAAGTAGTACTGACAGGAATGAAATGCGCGGACTTGGTCAATCTATCTACAATGATCCAAATAGCATCAAAACCCTTCGAAGTCCGTGGAAGCCCAACTACAAAATCCATAGTAATGCTCTCCCATTTCCACTCTGGAATATCTAACCTCTGAAGCAAACCTCCTGGTCTCTGGTGCTCGTATTTGAACTGATGGTAGTTGAGACACCGTGCTACATACTCGACAATATCTCTCTTCATCTGCCTCCACCAATACTGCCGTCTCAGATCCTGATACATCTTTGCGGCACCCGGATGGATAGAATACCACGAGCTGTGAGCCTCTGCTAATATCAACTCTCAAATATCCCCTACATTGGGCACGCAAATACGGCCCTGCATCCTCATAACTCCATCATCACCAATAGTCACATCTCTGGCATCACCCCGACGAACTCTATCCTGAAGAACTAACAAGTGTCGGTCATCATACTATTATGCCTTAATATGATCAAATAAAGAACACCGGGAAGCCATGCTAGCTACCACCCGTGGTGGGTATGAGAAATCCAATCTCACCAGCTGACCTGCTAAAGCCTGAACATCAAGGGCTAAAGGTCGCTCTGCTGCTGAAAGGTAAGCTAGACTTCCCAAACTCTCGGCTCTGCGACTCAAGGCATCGGCCACCACATTGGCCTTCCCCGGATGATACAAAATAGTCAAGTCATATTCCTTGAAAAGCTCCAACCATCTCCTCTGCCGCAAATTTAAGTCCTTCTGCCTCAGCAGATACTGCAAACTACGATGATAGGTGAAAATCTCACACTGTACCCCATACAAATAATGCCGCAAAATGTTTAAGGCATGAAAAATGGCAGCTAACTCAAGATCGTGCACTGGGTAATTCTTCTCGTGCACCTTCAACAGTCTCGATGCGTAGGCAATCACCCTACTGTCTTTCATCAACGCCGCTCCCAAGCCAACTCTAGAAGCATCACAATAGACCGTATAAGAACCCAAACCAGTAGGCAAAACCAAAACTGAAGTTGTGGTCAATGCTGACTTGAGCTTCTGAAAGCTCTCCTCACACTCATCAGACCACCTGAATGGAACACCCGTATGCGTCAATCTGGTCAGAGGGGAAGAAATAGAAGAGAATCCTTCCACAAAGCGACGGTAGTAACCCGCCAAACCGAGGAAACTCTGAATCTCTGTAGCTGAAGACGGTTTGGGCCAACTCTGCACCGCCTCAATTTTCTTCGGATCAACCTGCATACCCTCACTAGACACCACGTGCCCCAAGAAGGCTACTGAACCAAGCCAAAACTTACACTTGGAGAATTTTGCATAAAGCTTCTCCTCCCTCAATCTCTGTAACACAATCCTCAAGTGCTGAGCATGCTCCTCCTGGCTACGAGAATATACCAGAATGTCATCAATGAACACAAAGACGAACGAATCAAGGTAAGGCTCAAACACGTTGTTCATCAATTGCATGAACGCAGTTGGGGCATTGGTCAGCCCCAATGACATAACCAGAAACTCATAATGACCGCATCTGGTCCTGAAAGTAGTCTTCGGAATGTCAGAATCCCGAATCTTTAGTTGATGATACCCCGACCTCAAGTCGATCTTGGAGAACACCTTAGCTCCATGAAGCTGATCAAATAAGTCATCAATACGAGGCAAGGGATAACGGTTCTTCACCGTAACCTTATTCAGCTGTCTATAATCAATACACATACGCATGGAACCATCTTTCTTTTTCACAAACAACACCGGCGCACCCTAATGCTACACACTAGGCCGGATGAACCCCTTATCTAAGAGTTCCTGAAGCTGCTCTTTCAATTCTTTCAACTCCGATGGTGCCATGCGGTAAGGTGGAATAGAAATGGGCTGAGTGTCGGGTACCAAGTCAATACCAAAATCAATATCCCTGTCAGGTGGCATGCTTGGCAGGTCTGCAGGGAATACATCCAGAAAATCACGGACTATGGGAATGGAATCAACAGAAGGAGTCTCACTATTAACATCCCTCACAAAAGCAAGATAAGATTCACACCCTTTCTCAACCATACGCTGAGCCTTTAAATAAGAAATCACTCTGCTAGGTACATGATCTATAGACCCCCTCCACTAAACTCTCAGAACTCCGGGCATAGTTAAGGTAATGGTCTTAGCGTGACAATCAAGAATCGCATGACATGGGGATAACCAATCCATGCCCAGAATCACATCAAAATCAACCATACTAAGTAACATCAAGTCCACTCGGGTCTCCAGACCCCCAATAGATATAAGACACGATCGATACACACGGTCCACAATAATAGTATCGCCCACCGAGTCAAAAGATGAACAAAAGTAACTAGAGACTCACGGGGCATATTCAGGAAATGAGCAAAATAGGATGAGACATAAGAGTACGTGGAACCAAGATGGTTTTGAATAACCGGATGCATATTTTCTTGTTGAAATATTTATAATTTTTAAAAAATTAAACAATATGTTCAAAGTAAAATTAATAAAATAAAAAATAAAAAATGAAAGTAACACTATAGAAAGTTAGAATGATATTACCCAATAACTGACTAATTCAAGAAGTTTGAAGACTTTGATTCCAAAATATCTCGTTGTTAGCTTGTTGGAGTCTTGGAGAAAGAAAGAAATCTAATAGAAAGAACTAAGAAGATGAGCATGAATAAAAAGTAATGAAGAAGATATGTCTTCTGGAATATGAAGAATGAAATGAAATTGAAACGTCGGGTTGGGATTACTTGGGAAGAGAGTAAAAAGTAGAGTTGTCAAATCAAATCAAAGTAACAACTATTTTTCTACTATTTTAAGCTTTACTTTATTAATATATCTAAAAAAAATTCTTTCTTTTTATATAAAAAGTACAAAAGTACTCTCTCTCTATATATATATATAATTTTTTTTTTTTAAAACCTATAAATATATAGTATTCCTAAAAAGTGAGGGGCCTATGGCACTTGCCTTACCCCATACACTGTTAGAGCCGGCCTTGCCGTTATACAAAAATATTCAACTTTATACAAATTGTAACTCTTATACAAATAGCAAATTAAAAATATTATATATCGTTATACATGAACCTACAACATTCTACAAATAGAAAAAACAAGGTTGATGCAGTCAACTCACCAACTACATCATGCGGGCAAGCACTCAATATGGTACCCTGTATTGTTTACCCTAAAAAATGGGCAACAATTAGATTTGCACGCGATTTAAAGCAGTGTTTTAAAAGGCGGGGACGTGAGGCGAGACGATTACCTTGATACGGGACGAGGCGTAAGCCTCGAGACATGGAGCGTAAGCCCCACAAATCTTTAAAGTTTTTAATTTTTAAATTAATAATATTGCATTATAACAAAAAATATTTATATAAAAAATACTTTAAAAGTTCAAGAAAACTAAAAAAAATTAAATCTATTAAAAAATAAAATATCTTATATGTTTTACAAGAATGAATAATGCAATATTAGTAAAGTTACTATGAAATATAAATCAACTATATTGTCTTAACTTTCAAACAATTAAAAATCATAATTTCTTAAAAAAAATATCATCAAACTACAACTTTTACCTTCCTAAAAGTAAATTCACTATAAATATTATCAATACTATAATTTAAAATATTTCTCCTTCATGAGTAAACAAAGAATTACTTTTAAATTGCAAAATGATAAATGTACGATAATTTCGAGAGACATAGAACTAAGACCCAAAGATATAAATTTTAGTTATCTATTTTGAGAAAAAATGTTCAAATGATATTCACCCTCACGTTGTTCAATATGCATTAATATGGTTCGTTATTTGAGTTATTCATAATTTTCATACTCCTTTAGATGAAAAGAACTTTAGTCATTCATTTCTTAAAGAATATTGAAAGTCAACTGTGCCAATTAGTGAATTCGACACATGATTTACATTAGAACAACTCGGCGAGCGTTAGGCATGTTTAAGCATACAATCGGGCACTTGGAGGCGTAAGCCTCACAGAACTAAGATCCACATATGATCCTCAATTTGTTTTGATAGTGCCCTGCCCTGGGGCGAGTCCCAAAAAAACATTTTGAACACTGGTTTAAAGGATAAGTGATTCAATTCAATACGAATAATCTAAGAACAAAAAGTAATTAAGTTAAAGATAAAATGAAAGATCAAATCAATTGTAATGTGATGATCAAGCCTGATCTTAGGTTAAACAGTGAAATTCGACCTCGACCGGACCCTCAATATAAGCTCGGTTGCGAATAAAAAAGAAGATATCTGAGAACACTTTGAATAATAGCTAGAAGACAAAAATAAACTTTTATTGTTTTGATTTGCGTGTACAACAATGTGTTAAAATAAAAGAGACTTTTTTCTTTATATAGTAGAGGAAGTTCAGTCCTAATACAAGTCTAAATAAGATAAAAATCTTCTTTTTTCGGTAAATATCAACCCGAGTTGATATCAGACGGTTTTCGCGCCGAAATATCCGGTTGAAGGCGAATATTAAAGCTCCCTATATGTCATGCATAATCGTTCCTCGCTTCCCGTGGTCTAGAAACTTTACATGGTCTGGGTCCGTCACTTTACCATGTCCGATCTCTGATACATTGTTCACTACTCTCGGGTTCCGATACGAGGGTCCTTATGCCTTGTTTATAGTGGCGTCGAGCTGTGCTTCCCTTTTGTTTCCTCATTGGGGAATCAGGGAAAACTTTTCCCCCGATTTTACCTGTACCGAGATGGTCCCCTCGCTCTTTGGATAGCAGATTTATCGAAGCAATGGAGAATTAAACCTGGTTCCTTCTTCCGTACGCTACAAATGAGTTGACGGTTCAATGAACATCCCATCATACATGTTGTTCTGACTTTGGATACGTGTCAGCCGCCGGTTTCCGTCCCCGAATGCAAAACATCACACATTGATTACCCCTTCTCTATAAAAGCTTCGGTCCCTTTTTTCACTTTTTTGCTTTCCGATTCTAGAGCTCCTTAATTTACTCTCAAACTTTTCACTTATTCTTAACCCCTTCAAATCTTCATACATTGTTTTATAGATCATCATATTTTCCTCTTCCTATCTTTAAATCATCAAACTTCCATCGTTAAATCTTCAAATCTGATCTTCATACCTTCATCTTTATCTTCAAATCATCATCCTCACCTTCAAATCTTTGTATTTCCCATAATCCAATGTGGAAGACTTCGAAACCTGTGGCTCAACATACCGTCCCTTCAAATTCTAACCTGAGGTGGCCCTGGAACCTCCCCTGAAGAGCTTCATCCCCGGAGGATTTCAGGTCGAAAAAGCCTCCAGTCAACAGGACCGAGGTGAGGGGGTATAGAGGTACATATGCTCCATTACTGAGAATACACTCCCTACAGTTGGGAAGGACTGCAATTGGGAGGGTAAAGAAGTGGTCGTCCCTGGTCCCGATGAGGACATTACCACTCATGTGGAGAGGTATCTAAGTGTTTACACTTACCCCTTCACACTTGCCCTGGTGGATCCCATAATCTTTAATTTTTGCAAAAGGTACGAGATCTGCCTCGGGCAAATTCACCCGTCCTTTTGGAGGATCGAAATCCTCCTCCGCCATTTTGTCAACAACACCGAAGCACCTTGATTCACCATCGACCACCTACTTCGTCTCTACATACCCCGAGTTTTCCAAGGGGGGTTAATCAAGCTCGTTCGTCGGGCAAGTAAAGCTTAATTTTTAAGCATCGATGAAGATCAGATCGAGGCTGGCACGAGAGATTCATTCGGGTAAAATCGAAGATCTCATTCCCTCAGGATTCTTACCATTCCCTGAAAAGTGGAACTTAGCCCGTAAGTTCCTTTCCCTTCTGAGTACTTGGAAGTCCTTTTGTTCCTTTTCCTTATTGCCCGATTCTACCATTGTGTAGTGATTGCCCCAGTTCCCAACGTAGTTCCTTGCTTCAAAGAGTGGGTTGAGGGGATCTGCAAATGACTGTCGTACTTTAAGCGCGAATAGTGCAAACATTTAAAGGGCAAGTGGGAGGCCCGTTCCCATGGTAAGTGCTACTCCCGACCAAGTCTATTCTCATACTCAACCACCCTTTTGACTAAGTGTTTACCTTGAAAACGGTAACTACAATTATATTTGATTATGTGGTTCTAAAAATAAGTAATTTATTGTAATGCTAGTTGTTAATCAGTATATACTAAGTGCGAATGAGATAGATGCGTTAGAAATGATAGGAAATCGAAAACAAGCAAACCAGACTGCCTCAGATCGGGGTTTCGAGCTGACCGAGGTGGACTCTCGTGGTCGATTCTCAGTGCTAACGAAGTACGATTGATAGAGTTATAACGGTTCTGTGGGCCTCGAAGTAGGCTGTTTATGATCAATGATGAGCAATAACTGAAGAACAATAAATAAAAACACAATAAATGCAAGTAAAAAGATCAACAGAGAGACAATAGGAGATGTTTGAGTTAGAGAGCAGAGAATGTTCTTATTTCTTGTATTCAATATCATGTGTGCAGAAAATGATAAGGGTCCCCTTTATATAGGAGGGAGAATCCCAGCATAGTACATAAGAATTTATTACAAAAGGGGATAGCTGGTACAACTATTCATTGACCCAGTATAGACTCATACTATTTTGCAGGCGCTTGTCAGCTCTAGTCATATGTCCTCAAGAATTAACATGATTTCACATGAAGGGCCTCGACCTTCTCCTTGCTTCGAGGCATTCCAATCCTTCGATATTATCATTTGATGAACTCCTCTCGAAGTCATTCTTCGGATTTATCCCTGATGCCATAAGAAACCTCGAAAGAGATCAAGCCCGATTTCGACCGTGTAAAGATAGTCCCCGCATTTCTTGGAATGAAAAGACAAGAAACGTCTTGAATTCATTATCCTTTAATTCTTCCATTATTGCTTCACCCGTTCCATATAAAGCGACTGACGAGACAGAGGGGGACCCAAAGGGTCGTGTCCATACGGCTACTGAGAAGCCCCTGCATTGATTATAGCAGCTGCCGCCCTTTGGCTTTCTCTAACGTATACGGTGACTCCCTATAAATACTCCTTCTTCTGCTTCTCATTTCTTCTCGTGCCTTCAATTACTTGAAATACTTCTCCCTACTTCTTCCTCGCGTTCTTTTTCTAACCATATTTTCTTCCATCGTTCACGATTCCTAGAAGGAAAGAAATGAGAAGACTTCCTCCAGTGTTTCCCAAACCGACAAACCTTCCTCTCCTTCACGATTGTCAAAGGAGAAGGAGACGCAAACCCCTCGTCTCGAGGATTGCATCCCCGAGCATGCGTGATAACCTCTAATTTCAAGATCGACAAACCTTCTTCGAGGCTGGCTTCCTCAGTGTGTGTACTTATCCATTTACCCTTGGCCCGGTGGGACCATCGTCGCCCCCAATAGATCCTGTTATCCTCGACTTATACGAACGGTATCAAGTAAACCTTGGTCAGATACATCTATCATCTTGGCGCATTGTATATATGACCAGGCATTTCACGAACACGGTCAGGGGAATGCCTTTTACCCTCGACCACTTGATCAGAATGTATAGCCCCCGACTTTTTCATGGTGGCCTGATTAAACTTCAACGTCGGGCCTCGAGGGCCATTTTTGCTTGTACTGACAAATTTAGGGACAAAGTATGGATAAGTCACTTTGTCCGAGTTAGGACTACGGACATGATACCGGTGGAAAGGACGCCGTTTCCTGAAAAGTGGAATGTGAAACGTAACTGCATACGTTAATCAGACGTCTTTCCTTTTCCTTTGGATTAATTTCCCTGCGAACTGATTCTTATTGTCATTGCAGCTATTGCGGTGTACCCTGGTTAGGTTAAAAGTCTCTCGGACTGGACCGTCCGGTTAGATTTTGTCTGCCCATATGTTGAGCGCGTGTGGCGCGATTTGTAAGTGGCCCGGTGGGAAGCGAGGAACCACGGTAAGTTCTTTCCCTTGTTGTAATTACATTTTTTTAGAGGCACCACTGATCACATCCCCACACCCGGCGATTATATTTCGCATTTGTACAGGCCTGGGAAAGACTTCTGTGATGAGGGAGGCATCTCTTGGGGAAGCAGATACCCTGAAACCTGACAAAGAACAGAAGAGAAAAAAGGAATCGTCGATCAAGCCTTCGAATTCAAAGAAAGCGAAAGTGAAAGGATCCTCGGTTGATTCAACGGCCTTGGCCCCCGGGGTCTCTGAGGTCCCCCTAACTGGTAGCGAGGAAGGAACTGATTCCACGGTGGTGCCCGTGGGAATAGAAAACCTGGTCTTCCCGCATCTTGCCGAGCTGACGGCCATAGAGCCGGAGGTGTCTAAACCGGATTTTGATGCAGCAACTGCCCAGTCTGGGGCCGAGCAGCTCGTCGGAGATAAACTGGACAACGTCCCAGGACTGGATGCTAGCCAGAATTCCCCTCGAGATGATATGCACTGGGTTGCTGGGACGGAGGAGCCTTGTTCTAAGGTTCCTCAAAGGCGAGGGAAGGCCCCGATTGTTCTATCCGGGGTCATTGATGTGAGAGACTCCCCTCCGAAACCGGCTTTTCCTTCGGGCCAATTGCAGTATGCCCAAAATAGAGAATTTCCTGATGCGGGAGCGTCCGGTAAGGGCAGAGACGTGTTTGAAAGATTGTATGCTACAGTTGAGGAGAATACCAAACTCGACGCCTTATTCATTTTCAGCGATCTTGATAGGCTCTGCTTCCGATGAACTGCTTCCTATTGTCGTAGGTTATTTCGGAGAGAACCATTATCTACTATGTGGGTCGGACCTTTGGTGACGCCGAAGTCGGATGTGGTCCCGCACTGAGTTAAATAACTTCTTTCTCTCCTTTCTTTTCGAAGGCCTGCGCTTCTACCCACTTTGAGAAATAGTTAGTCGTAAAACAGAGTAAATCTAGCTTTACCTGGCATTGTTGGTAGAGGCTTGATGATGTCCGCCCTCCATTTCATGAATGGTTGTGGCGACGAGACCGTTCGATCATCATTCTGATTAGGGAATAGGTGCCAGGATGACTTCTGCAAGTAACTTTGTGGATTTCTCGGAGCGCGTGATCTATACCACTGGTTCGCTAAGTAGGAATCGAACAACTTTAGTTCGCAGGGCCCTCAATTCTGTAAGGACCCGTAAAATTTCTTATTTAAGATAATTCCCTAATAAGTCCCCGAGTTGTTATAACTGTAGAAATCCTTAAAAACGGACCTATTTTGAATAAAAGCACCCCAGAAGTTGAAAGATGTAATTTTCCAAAAGTTGGGCGTTATGCGACGCACTATGCGATCGCATAACCGGTATGCAAACCGCATAATGGTCGCATACCTGGGCAGGCCACTGCCCAACTTGAGGACAACTATGCGGTCCAGAATGCGATCTATGATGAGCAATAAATGAAAACACAATAAATGCAAGTAAAAAGATCAACAGAGAGATAATAGGAGATGTGTGAGTTAGAGAGCAGAGAATGTTCTTATTGCTTGTATTCAATATCATGTGTGCAGAAAATGATAAGGGTCCCCTTTATATAGGAGGGGGAATCCTAGCATAGTACATAAGCATTTATTACAAAAGGGGATAGCTGGTACAACTATTCATTGACCCTGTATAGACTTGTACTATGTTGCAGGCGCTTGTCAGCTCTATTCATATGTCCTCGAGAATTCCCGTGCTTTCCCATGATAGGCCTCGACCTTTTCCTTTCTTTGAGGCATGACAATCCTTCGATATTATCATTCGATGAACTCCTCTCGAAGTTGTTCCTCGGATTTATCCCCGATGCCATAAGAAGCCTCGAAATCGATCAAGCCCGATTTCGACCGTGTACACTAAGTTTTCTTTCATAGGTTTGCCAAAGACCACTGAACTTCGACCATTGGATGAGGATGAGGCTCCATCCTCACTCGATAAACCCTCCACTTAGGGAAAGCCTAGGGTTGTTGCAATGAGGAGAAAAGAGAGGAAATCTTCAGTCTCCCGAACGCCGAGAACAAGAAGAAGAGGGTAACGGTTTGTGTCCGAAAAAGAAAGAAGAAGAGTACACTGGCCATTGTACCAGACTCTGACTTCCTCTACCGACTTAGGGATTACCCTGAAGATGACGATCTAGATTTCGTTGGCCATGGGCCGACCATTGATGAATAAGAATAGGCGGAAATTAGAGGAAATGGCCAAGAGGACGATCCCTTTTTAGCCCAGGAGCCCGAGAGAAAGTTCGTGGCTATGGTCTCCCGAGAAGCAGTCCCTGCTGCGAGAGAAGTTGTCGGTGTCATTGACATCACGGAATAGCCGTCCTATACAGAGTCTTTATTTGACGAGGCTCAGGCCGTCAAGGAGATGTCAAACCGTAGGCGAGGCCCTCAACATGTTCTTTGGCGGTGTGGACATAGGCGCGTTGGAGGATTATTCTGGGTTTGGTGGAGATCCCGAAAAAGGATGTGTCATCGGGAGTAGGCGAGACGTGATCGAGCGCAAAGCTGGTGAGGCAGTTCCCTGCTTTGAGCGTGGATCTCGACAAGGTTTCCCCAAAAATTTTCAGCAACACCGACTCAATTTCGTCGTCTTCCAGGTCATTCCCTTTGATCGCACATGTATAGGATGTTACATGCTCATTTGGATCCGCATTCCCATTATAGTTGGGAATGTCGGGCATTTGAAACCTCTTCGGGATAGGCTTCGGTGCCGCGCTCATGGGGAAAGACATCTGAATGAATTTTTTGGAGTTCGGTCCCTTCAGTATTATAAGTGCTCCCGGGATATGATCGACCCTGGAGTTATATGTTTACACCTTCTTGTCGTTGGCCTCAATCTTTTTCTCGCAAGACTCCACGCGTTTTGTCAATTCTTCAAGCATGTTCATCACCTCGAAAGATTCCCCAGGCCTAACTTCACCTTGTTCCACAGTAACTTATTCGTCCCTCGGAGTATTTATTGGGGCTGCTCGGGCTCGACCCTGTTTGGGGCGTGGTTCTAGTTCTGTAACTGCTCCATTGCCGCTTGCTAAGCCCGCAAAATTACAAAATCAACTGCAGGCTCAGCCCATCACCTTCACCTTTGGGCACCTCTCGAGCCGCTGGCCGAGGTTCCCCCCGAATGTTGTTTTGGGGATCAGTTAGTAGATTGATATTGATGGCAACCTGTGAGTTAGCATCGACCGGGTCGACGACCAGGACACTATTGGGATCGACATGGGTCACATCATAGCTAAGTATCATGTTATTATTCTCACCATGATGGCATGACTCAGCATCAACGTTCAAGTAAGCACACTAGAATTTGATATCCTTAGGCTAACCTGGAATAAAAACTTCAAAGAACAAGCATAAAATAGGGTGTGTTATGGAGTTCGTATCAAATCACCACTATTATCCTTAGCCCCACGGTGGACGGCAAACTATTTACTCAAAAAAATGGATAACAATTAAATTTTTACGCGATTTAAATGATATGTGATTCAATCCAATACGAGATCAAAGAACAATAAGTAATTAAGCTAAAGATAAAAAAAAATCAAACCAATTGTAATGTGATGATCAAGCCTAATCTTAGGTTGAACAGTGAAATCCAACATCGATCAGACTCTCGATATAAGCTCGGTTGCGAATACAAAAGTGAATAACTGTAGAACACTTTGAATAATAGTTAGAAGACAAAAATGAAATTTATTGCTTTGATTTGGGTATCAACAATGTGTTCAAATAGAAGAACCTTTCCCCATATATAGTAGGAGAATTTCAGTCATAGTACAAGTCTAAATAAGGTAAAAATCTTTTTTGTCCGATAAATGTCGATCGACAATTAATATCGGACAGGATTCGCGCCGTAATATCCGGTTAAGGGCGAATATTACGGCTCCCCACTTGTCATGCATAATTGTTTCCCGTGGTCTAGAAACCTTACTTGGTACGGGTCCGTTATTTTACCGTGCCCGACCTCAAATACTTTGTTCACTCCTCCTATGTTCTGATACGAGGGGTCCTTCGGCCTTGATTATAGTCGCGTCGAGTCGTGCTTCCCTTTTATGTCTTCATTGGGAAATCGGGAAAAACTTTGCCCTCGATTTTACCCGCACACATATATAATGCTTTAAGGAATCTTCCATCAACTACCATTGTTGGCCTACAATACTTTCAACCTTGATAGACACGTATAGCTAAACAAATGTGTAAAGAAAATATTTGTAAACTTGTAACTGGGCTACAATATTACAAGGTCAACAACAACAACAACAACAACAACAACCCAGTATAATTCCACTAGTGGGGTCTGGGGAGGATAGTGTGTACATAGATCTTACCCCTACCCTAGGGTAAAGAGGCTATTTCCAATGACCCTCGGCATCCTTCCCTCCAAGAACTCCCTACCTTGATAGACATGTATAGCTAAACAAATGTGTAAAGAAAATATTTGTAAACTTGTAATTGGGCTACAATATTACAAGGCCGCAGACCTTACCCCTACCCTAGGGTAGAGAGGCTGTTTCTGATGACCCTCTGCATTCTTTCCTCCAAGAACTCCCCACCTTGCTCTTAGGGTGACTCCAACTCACAACCTCTTGGTTGAAAGTGAAGGATACTTACTATCAGAGCAACCTACCTTGTCATTACGAGGTCATCTTATGAATTGTTTTATTGTGTAATTTTCTCTTTTTTTTTCTTGGTTTGGTGAGAGAGAGAGATGAGGGGACAGAGGAAATATTAAAGTAATTGAAGAACTGTCAAAGCTATAAATAGCTGAATCAGCCCATGCAATTATTACGAGGAATAAAAAAAATCATTTAAAACATTCATAAGCTTCGGTGGAAGGAAGAAACAGATGGGGAAAGAAACCAATGGAGAAGAAAGAACAGGTGAAGAAAACAAAGATTCTCAAGCCCAAGCAGATATTTGGAAGTATGTGTTCGGTTTCACAGAAATGGCTGTCGTAAAATGTGCCATTGAGTTGGGAATCGCTGATTTCTTGGAAAGCAATCAACAACCTGTTAGCTTAAACCAACTATCTGCTGCACTCGGCTGCTGCTCCTCTTCCCTCTATCGCGTCCTGAGGTATTGTTAGATAGTTGTAATATGTGAAGTTGTTAAAATTCATGTTAGGAAATATTGGTGCTAGTTTTATTTTCATCAACATAAAATTCATCATTGAGTAGAGCATCATAAAACTTAACTAAGAACTCACTATATTTAGTACCTGATGTTTTATACGATATATCGCTTTCTTTTTTGCTTCAAATTTCTGGCAGGTTCTTGATCAATCGTGGAATATTTGAGGAGACATCAAGCGGAAATGGGGAAATCAGTTATGTTCAAACACCCCTTTCCTGCCTTCTAAGAAAAGAAGGCGGAAATAGCATGGCTGCTTTCGTGCTATTTGAAAGCAGCCCGGTGATGCTAGCGCCGTGGCACAATCTTAGTGCATGTGTTTTGTCAAAGGAGAATACAGTACCAGCATTTGAGGCAGCTCATGGGAAGGATGTATGGAAGTTTGCAGAAACAGATCCTGGGTATAACAAACTCTTAAATGAGGCAATGGCATGCGATGCGAGGGTGTCCATATCAGCGATTATCAAGGATTGCCCAGAGATATTGAAGGGGATCAGCTCATTGGTGGATGTTGGTGGAGGTGATGGAACAGCTCTTAGAATATTGGTGGAGGCTTTTCCATGGATTAAAGGGATTAACTTTGATCTCCCTCATGTTGCCTCTGTTGCTCCTCATTCTAATTGCGTTCAACATGTTGGAGGCGACATGTTTCACTATGTTCCTAAAGCTGATGCGGCTTTCCTCATGGTAATTAACTTTCTCTCATTTCAACAAATTGAATTTGTTTCAAAATATTTGTCATTTTTGAACAACTAAATGTCATTTACTTCCATCGTTCCAAAAAAGATGGCTATATTTCCTTGTTACTGAGATCCCTCCGTTTCAATATAGATGAAGTAGTTTGATCCGGTACCGATTTTAAAAAAAAAAAAAAAGATTTTTGAAACTTGTAATCGTAAAAGCTTAAGGAGTTAAACAAAGTAGTATATGTAATTCAGTTACTTTGGAACTAAGTCAAAAGAAAGAGAGAGGAAGGGAAGTTTCCTTCGGCTAAGAAATTTTTTCCAAAGTTTGAAAATTTGTGGTACTAAGTGGGCGTTTGGACATAAGAATTGTAAAATTTCAAAACAAAAGCGAAACATTTTTCAACTAAAAAATGATATTTGAAAATTAGAGTTGTATTTGAACATTAATATAATTATGGGTTGTTTTAGAAGTTCTGTAAGCAATAATTTTGAAAAACAGTTTTGGGAGTTTTTCAAAAATTTCGAAAAATTACAAAATTGAAGATTTTATGATTTAACACTGATTTCGAAAAAGAAAATTAAAAAAATTCTTATATCCAAAGGTACAGTGAACCTAATAATGCAATCCTTGCATTTTAAGAATTTCAAGGAGTGGTCTGGCAGCTTTTTTATCTTTAAAGTGCTACAACGTTAATAAGAATATACCTGTTTAATGTTCTCAATTTGTATAAACTTAACCTTTTTGTATTACGTGATGGTGAATATTAGTGGGTATTACATGACTGGGGAGATGATGAATGCATACAAATCTTAAGAAAGTGTGGAGAGGCAATTCCAAAAGACACAGGAAAAGTGATAATTGTGGAGGCAGTGATTGATGTTGGAAGAAAAGGGGATGACAAGCTCAAGGATGTTGGTTTGATGTTGGATATGGTTATGATGGCTCACACAAGCAACGGTAAAGAAAGAACTGCCAAAGAATGGGCCTACCTTCTTAGTGCAGCTGGATTCAGTAGACACACTATTAACCACATTAATGCTGTTCAATCTATTATTCAGGCTTATCTTTGATTCTCCTACTTTTCTTTTATTAAAAACGTTCTGTGATGTGAAATGCTTGCTGCGTGATTTTAATCCAAATCTTTAAAAACTCAGTTTGAATTGTTTTATTTTCCCAATGGTATTTGACTTTTGGCACACATAAAAAGGCACTTTAGAATAATTGGCGTTAAGCATGTTATGATGATTTCTATAACTATAGAAAATGTGACCATGGAAGGTAAAACCAAAAAAATAAAAGTAAAAAGTATTTCATTAAGGATAAAATATTAATATCGTTCTTTTATAAATAAAAAGGTTTAGATTTATTTTTCTACTTTTAAATATTGTCTATATTTAATCTCCGTTGTACTTCAGGGACATATATACTTTTACTGATAGCAAAATATTCAAATCTTTCTCTATTTTTAACGCTGCTCTTCTGAATGTGGACCTAGCTATTAAAATGACATTGTGGACGCCATGTGTCTATTAACATTTTCCTATTGATGATATGACCATTAAAAGACGTAGCGCTCTCGGCAAAAGGGACGTTAGTACCATCGAATAGTACTAGTATGTATGAACAAACTCCAATCTTAATAGAATAAACAGTAAAACAAGGAGGAAAACAGTCATAGAAATCAAATAGCGCTTCACAGAAGTACAAAGAAACACAGATAAGGATCACATAGTTTCTAATTTCGCCTTTACATCTTTTTGGTTAATAGTCTTTTAGTGCCAAGTGTCACAAATCATAATGCCATCGTATCTTTTACACGGAGTCCGGTCTCGGCCCGATCAGCTAAGCCATCCCAAGTGAGACATAACCATATCCACAATTTATATCATAGTTTCCAACATAATGCCACCATGTGTACATCATGGCGTCCGATCTCGACCCGATCGGCTAAGCCAACTCACTTGAGACATAATCTCTTTCAATTATTCCTTCAATTCACATTTCTTTCCCTCTTTTACTTCGTGGCACAAACAACCCCATTTATTAGGTAGTTTTTGGCACTTGGACGCCTTTTCTTTTCAATTCAAATCTTTCCCTTTTTTACACGTTCAAATAATAGTGACGATTGCATCCATAAGTCTTATCAGGTAAGGAGTTACACACATGAGAACATGGTAACATCTAGGACATTTATGAAACATAAACCTTTCAACACGACACATTAAGGCAGACAATTCATATATGATCAAGTAAGGGACTCATACCAAATATTCGGACACAGAAGTTTTGATTCTAGGAAGAATAAAGTTAGTCATAGATACCTTAAATGACGTTTCCCTAATTCTTACGACGAGTTCCAGAATCTTTTAGCACCTTCAATCTATTTAACAAGGTAGCACAGTTAGACCGCCATTAGGAACTCGATCATAACCCTAACTCACTTGAGTATTACATCTAACATTATGATTTTGCTAAGGTCCCATTCCACATTCCTTTTTATCTTTGTCTTTACATTCCCTCACAAAGCTTAGGATCCCATGCATGTAAGGTACCCATCCTTATCCACATGAATTACCTCATTAATGACCCATTTTAGCTACAATATGAAATTTAGAGCTTGGGTGGTAGACTTACCTCTTAGGATGACGAATTTGGTGCCCTACTTGATTATTCCCAAGAGTTGAGTGATGATTGAAGGTCAAATTGATGAAAGCTTTGCCTTCCCTCTATAACACTCCCTTTCTCACTCTAAAAATATCAAGAAAATGATGAGAAATAGCCTAAGGTGGGTGTTTTAACGGAGTGGGGTTCGGGTTTTAAACTTGGGAAATGGGTGCCCCGACACGTTCTGCGATCGCATAATGAATATGCGGTCCACAAAGTGACCGTAGAAATTTCCTTAGGATGGGTAAACTTCTGACAGAGTATGCGTCAATTTAGTCAATGGAGAGGCAAGAGTGGAGAACCCCTCCACAAACCTCCTATAATACCCGACCAAACCCAAGAAACTGCGAATCTCTGTTGGTGTGGTAGGTCTGGGCCAATCCTTTACTGCTGCGATATTTTGAGGGTCAACCTTAATTCCTTCTCCGGAGACGATACGACCCAGAAATGTAATAGATTCAAGCCAAAATTCACATTTCGAGAACTTTGCATAGAATTGGTGTTGAAGAGTCTGCAGAACTGCGCTGAGGTGGTCGGCGTGATCCTCTCGACTTCGTGAATATACCAGAATGTCGTCAATGAACACTATCACAAAGGAGTCAATAAATGTCTTGAAGACTCGATTCAAAAGGTCCATGATAGCTACCGGGGCATTTGTTAGACCGAAAGACATTACCATAAATTCAAAGTGCCCATACCGGGTTCTGAAAGCTATTTTCGGAATATCCTTCTCTCTTATCTTTAATTTATGATACCTGGACCGCAAATCAATTTTGGAGAAGAACTTAGCATCTTGCAATTGATCAAAAAAGTCATCTATTCTAGGCAATGGGTATTTATTTTTGATTGTGACTTTTTTGAGTTGCCGGTAGTCAATACACATCCGCGACGATCCATCTTTCTTTCTGACAAAGAGAACTAGTGCGCCCCAAGGCGACACAGTCGGTCAGATGAAACCTTTCTCTAGCAAATCCTTCAATTGTCCCTTCAGCTCTTTCTACTCCGCTGGCGCTATTCTATAAGGTGGAATGGATATAGGTTGCGTGCCCTGCATCACATCAATCCCAAAATCAATTTCCTTGTTTGGAGGGATCCCCGAGAGCTTATCCAGAAAGACATCGGGGAATTCATTCATAATTGGCACAGATTCAAGGGTAGGCACCTCAGCAGTGCTGTCTTCAACACGGACCAAGTGATAAATACACCCCTTCCTAATCATCGTTGTGGCCTTAAGGTAAGAAATAAACCTACCTTTCCGCATAACATTGTTCCGCTCCTACTCAACGACTGGCTCGTTAGGAAACTCAAGCCTCATAATTCTAGTTCGGCAGTCGAGTTTGGAAAAACATGAATAAAGCCAATCCATCCCCATTATTATATCAAAATCGATCATCCCTAGTTCAATAAGATCGGCCATGGTGTCCCGACCATGCACCGTGAAAACACAATCTCTATAAACCCGCGCGACCGTAATAGACTCGCCAGCCAGAGTAGATACAAAGAACGACTCATGAAGTTGATCCGGTTTTATACCAAAGCTTGTAGAAACATAAGGAGTAACATAGGATAAAGAAGACCCACGATCAATAAGGGCATACACATCATGGGATTGAACATTCAATATACCTGTGACAACATCTAGAGAAGCCCCTGCACTCCGTCGACCACTCATAGCATAGAACCGACTGGGTCCTCCCCAACCCCGTGCACCACCCCTAGCTGCACCACGCCATGCGAGTGCTGGAGAGCCTCGAGCTGGTGGGTGTGCTGAAGATGTAGCATCTATAGAACTGGATGGCTGGGCTGCGCCCGTGCATGCACCCTAGCGGGATGCACGACACTCCCTATGAATATGGCCTCTCATCCCGCATCCATAACATACTGGCATGTCCAGATAGCAGATTCCCGAATGTATCCTCCCACACTTAGGGCATGGGACCCTATGCTGCTGCTGGAATCTTTATCTTGATCGACCCTGATGGTGGAACCCCCTGCTGCCCTGGCTGGGCCTAAAGAGACTCCCCTACTGCTGACCGTGCCTTGATGGCGGGGCGCTAGCTGAAGACTGAGCATAAGACTGGGATGGCCTTGATGATCCTCCACGAGAAGCTGATCTCCTACCTCTAAATGAATCCCCAAGGTTGCCCGCTGATCGGGACCTACTGGTACCTTATCATTCCATCATGTGCTTTAATTTTTGAGCCTCTGTAGCTTGGGAAATGCCACCATCTTCCCATAGTTCATATCAGAATTTAGAGCAGCTGTGGCAGTCTCATTAATAAGCAACGAGCTAAGGCCCTACACAAATCTACGCACCCTAGCCTCCATAGTCCGCATCATATGAACAACATACTTTGACAGGCGCACGAAATCCATGTGGTATTACCACACACTCTTACTACCCTGATTAAGGGTCTCAAACTCCATAGCACGGGCTGCCTTAGTCTCAAGGTAGGAAATGGTCTATGAAAGCATCCACGTACACACTCCATCTCGCCGGAGAGCTCCCCTCATCACGGGAATCCTCCCACATCTCAAACAAGTAATATGCTACCCCTTTCAAGCGATAGGAGGCTAACTCTACTCCCTCCATCTCCGTAGCACGCATAACTCAGAGAGTTTTGTGCATCTCATCAATGAAGTCCTGAGGGTACGCCTCGGGATTAGTGCCTGTGAACACTGGAGGGTCTAACTGAAGGAACCTATTTAACCTAGAACCGGAAGAGTCTCCTTGCAAGCTAAATGAGGTGGGTGCAACATTTGACCTATAGGCCTGAGAAGCCACTAACCGAGTCAACATCTGAATAGCTCCCCTAAGATCCCTATCAGAACTACCGAAACTGGAAGCTGGGACTGGAGGTGGAACAAGTATATCGGCGGGAGGGATTGTGGTACCCTCCACAGGATTATGAACTGGGGAAACCTGGTATGGAGTAGAAGAATCAGGGAGTGTGATAGTCGGGAGATTATCCTCACCCGCGCTATCAAGCCGGGAATCAATAGCCACTCCTGGGTTGGCGTTGGCCTCTTGGCCGAATCTCGCTTTCTTCTTAGGTTCCATTTACTGAAATTTAGAGCAATTCACAAGTTAGAGGAAGACAACCTCACATTCCACTCTATCGCACGATATAGAACAATAATGAATGGTATTATTCCTAAATGTCTGAGTATCCCCCAAATTATAGATGTGGTGAACAACACATCGAGAAGAAGGGATCTACTAGACACGACTCCGAGACATCCTAGGACACTTTAAAACCTTAGGCTCTAATACCAAGTTTGTCACGCCCCAACCTCGGGGAGCGCGACCGACGCTCGAACGAGGGAACCCAACCGAGCAAGTCTATTAAGCCTTTCCTACCCGATTCATTCATAAACAAAAAACGAAACGCATCACCATTTGTTAAACAGGGGAGGGACCAGTTATATAAATATATACACGCTACTAGTTCATTTTACTTATACACATTTTTCCCTAGTTAAGTTTTCAAAAGTACATGCATTTTTCAATTTAGGGGAAGAGAGCTCAAATACAAGTTGATCCAACGGCCACCCCTACCCCCATACATGACCCACATAAATGTCTACGGAGACTCTAAAGATACAAAAGACCAACATGACGATGCCGGAGACAAGGCTTCGGCTATACCTCAAAATGTGGTAATTTAAACCAAAGGAGTACAACATATACTACACATGACCCCGGAAGGAAGTTGGGGCTCAACATGACTGCTGTGATGGGAGAGAGAGAGAAGGCACCACTATCTGTCATCGCTACTGAGCCACCTATTAAAAGATGTGACGCCCCCGACAAAAGGGACGTCAGTACCATCGAATAGTACAAGTATGTATGAAAAAACTCCACTCTTAATAGAATAAACAGTAAAACAAGGAGGAAGGCATTCATAGGAATAAAATAGTGCTTCACAGAAGTACAAAGAAACATAGATAAGGATCACATAGTTTCTAATTTTGCCTTTCCATCTTTTTGGTTAATAGTCTTTTAGTGCCAAGTCCCAAAAATCATAATGCCACCGTGTCTTTTACACGGAATTCGGTCTCGGCCCGACCGGCTAAGCCATCCCAAGTGAGACATAACCATATCCACAATTTATATCATAGTTTCTAGCATAATGCCACCATGTGTACATCATGACGTCCGATCTCGTCCCGATCGGCTAAGCCATCTCACTTGGGACATGACCTCTTTCAATTATTCCTTCAAATAACATTTATTTCCCTCTTTTACTTCGTGGCACAAACAACCCCATTAATTAGGTAATTTTTGGCACTTGGACGCCTTTTCTTTTCAATTCAAATCTTTCCCTTTTTACACGTTCAAATAACAGTTACAATGGAATCCATAAGTGTTATCAGGTAAGGAGTTACACACATGAGGACATGGTAACATGTAGGACATTTATGAAACATAAACCTTTCAACACGACACATTAAGGCAGACAATTCATATATGATCAAGTAAGGGACTCATACCAAATATTCTGACACCAAATGTTTGATTGTAGGAAGAATAAAGTTAGCCATACATACCTTAAATGAGTTTTTCCCTAATTCTTATGACGAGTTCCTGAATATTTTAGCACCTTCAATCTATTTAACAAGGTAGCACAATTAAGTCGCAATTAGGAACTCGATCATAGCCCTAGCTCACTTGAGTATTACATCTAACATTATGGGTTTGCTAAGGTCCTATTCCCCATTCCTTTTTATCTTTGTCTTTACATTCCCTCACACAGTTTAGGATCCCATACATGCAAGATACCCATCCTTATCCCCATGAATTACCTCACTAATGGCACATTTTAGCTACCATATGGAATTTAGAGCTTTGGTGGTATAAGCTTACCTTTTAAGATGAAGAATTTGGTGCCCTACTTGATTATTCCCAAGCTTTGAGTGATGATTGAAGGTCAAATTGATGAAATCTAGGCCTTCCCTCTAGAACTCTCCCTTTCTCACTCTAAAAATATCTAGAAATTGATGAGAAATGGCCTAAGGTGGGTGTTTTAACGGAGTGGGGGTCGGGTTTTAAACTTGGAAAATGGGTTCCCCAACACGTTCTGCGATCGTATATGCGATCTCAAAATGAATATGCGATCTCAAAATGAATATGCGATCCGCAAAGTGACCACAGAAATTTCCTTAGGATGGGTAAACTTCTGACACAGTATGCGGCCATTCTGCGACCCGCAGAATCCCATCCAATCTGTAACAATCCGCCTAGTCGTTTTGTTTATTTGAACCCTGTTTCTCATTTTTATGATTTACACATTTGTATTTATGGTTCTATGACTTGCAGGTTAGGTTAGTTTCTAGGAAGGTTTTGGGTTGATTTGGACCTTTTGGTTCTTGATTTAGAGGCCTAAGTTAGAAATGCTAACCAAATTTTGACTTTATGAAAATGACCTCGGAGTAACATTTTGATGGCTCCCATAGGTTCGTATTATGATTTTGGAATTGGGTGTATGCTCAGAATTAAATTCGGATGTACCTAAGTTGATTTGACTTATTTTTCCGAAAGTTGGCAATTTGAGGTTTAAAGATTTCTATGTTTGACCGTTGGTTGACTTTTAGCTACCAGTTTTGGAATTTTGTTTTGAGACTTAGAACAAGTCTGTTATGCTATTAAGAACTTGTTTGTAAAATTTGGTGTCATTTGATAGTTGATTTGATAGGATTCAGACGCTTGGTCGCAATTCTAAGGGTTCTTGAACTTTTCTTTGAAATTCATGCGTTTTGATGTTCGATTTGTACTTCTAGATGTTATTTTTGTGTTTTGATCACAAGAAAAAGTTCATATGAAATTTTCGACTTGTGTGGATATTTGGTTTGGAGCTCTGAGGGCTCGGATGAGTTTCAGACGTATTTCAGTATGGTTTGGAATGAAAACAGGTTGCTAGTGTGCTGGTGTCTCTGATGTCACAGTTGCGAGCACTAGCCTTGAATTTTTCAATGGGAACAGGGTTCGCAATTGCGAACCCAATGTCTCATTTGCGAAGTTCCCTTAGGCTATCAGTAGCCGCATTTGCGAGATTTTCTTCGCAATTGAGTGGGTAGCAATTGTGACATCTGGAATTGAACATAAGGGTTGGAAAGTCGGGATTAAGTCCCATTTTTCATATTGTAGAACCCTAGACTCGGTAGGAGGTGATTTGGAGATGGTATTTTCATCTACAAACATTGGGTAAGTGATTCTAATCAATTTCCAACTATATTTCATGATTATATCTGTAACAACCAGGAAGGTCGTTTTGTGTATTGTAGCCCCATTTCCTAATTTATCGCTTACTCTATGCTTAATAATTGTTATGTGACTTACCAGAGTGGTTGGATTGGTTCCATGAAGGTATCAAAGTGAATTGATAGACTTAGTCTCAATGTTGAAGGTTTAAGTTAAAAAAGTTGACAGGAGTTTGACTTTTGTGTAGACGACTCTGGAATGGACTTTTGATGGTTCTGATAGCTTTTTATGGTGATTATGGACTTAGGAGTATGTCCAGATAGTGATTTGACAGTCCATAGAACGTTTTGGTTTGAATTGGCCAAAGTTGGAAAGCTAAAGGTTTGGAAGGTTGAGAGTTTGACTGAGAGTTGACTTTGTTGTTATTGAGTTCGGATTTCGGTTTCGGGATTTATAATAGGCCCATTCTGTCATATATGGCTTGTGTGCAAAGTTTGATGTCAGTCGGATTTTGTTTGGTATGTTTAGGCATTAGTTTTAGAAGTTGGACGTTCAATAGTTCATTAGGCTTGAATTGGAGTGGGATTTGTGATTTCGATGTAATTTGATGTGATTTGAGGTTCTGACTAAGTTCTTGTTGTGTTATACATGTTGTTATGTTTTGATGGGGTCATGTTGGCCTCGGGTGTGATTCCGATTGAGTTCGACTTCATTTTTTATTTTGGTGGACTGTCGAAAACTGGGAATCCAGTTTCCTTGTACGCGATCGCGAAGGGAGGATCGCGATCGACAAGGGTTGTTTGGTGGCTGAGGGAATTGTTCTTCGCGTTCGCAACACAAGGCATACATTCGCGAAGCTATGAGATTTAAGGTCATCGCGGACGCGAGATGGTTCACGTGTTCGCATAGTGGAGTGGTCAACTGGAGGTCTTGCTTTAAGCCTATGTGATCGTGTAGGTTTGCACGTGTTCGCGAAGGGTTAGGTCGGTTAAGAACCGCGTTCATGAATTTGTTTCTGTGTTCACGAAGACCAATTTTGAGGGCAGTGAATTTTTTTACTTTGCGATCGCGAGGGACTTTCAGCGATCGTTAAGAGGAACATCTAGGCAGCAAATTTAAAATCCCAAATCGAGGGTTAGAGTAATTATTTCATATTTTGAGTTGTAGAGCTCATTTTTAGGCAATTTTGGAAAGGATTTTCAAGTCTTGGATTGAGGTAAGTTTTTTTGACATCGAATTGTTATTATTTTTATTACTCCATCTTTGTTTTTAGCATTAAATTAGTGAATTAAAGTGGGGGATTTTGTGGAAACTTTTTAAAAAAGAAAAATGTAGGTTTGAAGATCGATTTGAGGTCGGAATTGGATAATTTTGGTATAGTTGGACTCGTAATTGAGTGGGTGTCAGTAATTTTTTGAATTTTGTCAGGTTCCGAGGCACAAACCCCGAGTTGATTTTTTGATTTTGATAAATAGTGAAATTTTATTGTTTGAAGTTGTTTCCTACGGCATTATTATTTGATATTGAGTTGTTTATGAATAGATTCGAGTAGTTTGGTGGCCGATACTCATGCGAAAGAACTTGTTGGAGTTGTGATTTGCGTGTTTTGAGGTAAGGTACACTTCTAAACTTTGATTTGAGGGTATTTGACCTTAACAACTATGTTATGTGAAAGATATTAGGGTGATGTACGCACTAGGTGATGGGCGTGTGTGCGTAGAACGACGTGTTCATGGTTTTGGGGAGGCCTTTAGGTTATTAGCGGGCTTTTTTTGTTACCATATCGTGTTACCCCGGTTTTCCATCTATTTGTTTGATTATTTGAACTGTGAATCATGTTAGACATCGTGTCAAGGCTATGCGCTAACTGTTTGAGACTTGATAGGGCTATTCTTGTTGTTTATGAGATATATACCTTATTTGCACACATGTTATTAGTCATGATACTATATCCCTATATGATATCATTGTCTCAGTACCTATTATTTGATTCCTCACATGTTGTTGATACCTCTTATGAGTATAATTGTTTAATTGAGCATTTGAGATACGTTCATCTGAGACTTGAATGGTAAATGATTGAGTTTGGGCCTTAGAGCCAGTTTGGTACTGATTTTTAGGTAACGCGTACACCAGGCCCATACTAGGTTAAGTGTTAATTTGATAGGGTGGTGCATGCACATGGCCTTATTATTGAACTAAATGATTATAATTAGCACTTGGGCAGGATCCGTCGCTTCGAAGTTTGACATGCGAGCAGTGGGCGCAAGCATAATGTCCATATATGTGCTTGATAATGGGAAGATATGCCAGTCACTTCTATAGTGCTAAGTGTATATACTATTGATGGATCCATTGTGATATTGTTGATTTACGTGTATACTTGACATGTAGGCATAAAGATGTACTTTTGTCATGCTAACTAACAATTGACCTGCTTTTTCTGTGTTGAGTTTTAAACTCTTATACTTGAAAGCATGCCTAAATTTCAGATATGAGAACGAGTTTTACTTGATATCATTGAGTTACTGTTTCTATGGTTTATCCTTTATATTCTGAACTGTTATCGATTATTGGTATTGGTATTTGATTGTTATTCTGAGCTCATCCGTGCTTTCAACCCAAGGTTAGTATTTTTACCTACTGAGTACATTGGGTCGGTTGTTCTCATACTACACTCTACACTCCATGTGCAGATCCAAGTACATCTGGTCGAGGTGATTTTAAGGCTTGAGTTATGCCAGCTTTTGGGAGACTACGAGGTAGCTACCATATTGTCTGCAATCCTTGAAGTTCTCTTCGTATTATCTGTATCTTTACTATTCTTATATTCAGACAGTTGAATAATAGGAGTTTGCTTGTACCTTATTAATCAGTAGTGCTCATGTACCCGTTGACACCAGATTTTGGGGTTGGTTGTTGTGGCATTTTGAATTTATTCTCAGATATGCTTATGGTATTCTTCCATTGTTGAGTTATTAGACATGGTTATTTCATTTTCATTGATATTATGTCAATGGTGGCTTACCTAGCAGGTTTGTTAGGTTCCATCATGACTTATGGATTTTGGGTCGTGACAAGTTGGTATCAAAGCACTAGCTTGCTTAGGTCTCACGATTCACGAGCAAGTTTAGCGAGTCTTGCGGATCGGTACGGAGACGCTTGTACTTATCTTCGAAAGGCTACTAAACTATTAGGAAACTTCAGCTTCTTCCATTCTTATCGTGCGAATTTGTTAATTCTGAAGTTTGAAACTTGACTCTTCTATTCTCTCACAGATGATGAGGACATGTGTGACTGCATCAGGCGAACGACCACCAGTACCACGACCTAGGGCCACGAGAGGCGGGGGCCGCGTTAGAGGCTAAGGTATGGCTCATACTATAGCTAGTGCAGCACCTTTGGAGCCACCAGTTGCTCCAGCTGAGGGGTAGATACCAGATGTTACTGAGCTAGTGTGACCAGCTCAGGTACCGAAAGGGCCCATTGCGATCCCAAGTCTTTAGGAGGCTTTGGGCTAGATATGACTGTATGCACTAGTCTTGCTCAGACTCCCACCGCCCGTACTCCATAGCAGGTAGCTCAGGGACTACGAACATAAGGGGGTATTACCAGCCCAGCTGGTTGCTGTTGCTCGGGCCGAGGTTGGCTCACCTATGAGTTATGAGGAGTAGAAGAGATTGGAGTGGTTCGGGACTCTTAAGTCTCCAAAGTTCAGTGGGGAGGAGTCAGAGAATGATCAGGATTTCCTAGACCGGTGGCAGTGGATTCTTTGCATAGCGGGTATTTTGGAGACCAGTGGAATTGTTTTTATCACTTTTCAACTAACAACGCTAGCCTAGAGATGGTGGTAGGCCTATGAGTTGAGTATACTAGTTGGTGGAGTGCCACGTTCATGGCATGAGTTCTCCATTATTTGTTTTTGGAGAAGTTTGTTCCACAGGCTCGTAGGGAGGATATGCGTAGAGATTTTGAGCAGCTACGCTAGGTAGATATGACAGTGACCTATTATGGGATGAGATTCACAAATTTGTCCCATCATGCTATATGGTTGGTTCCTACAGAGAGAGAGATAGAGGACCAAGAGGTTTACTGATGGCCTCAACTATGGCCTACGTAACAGGTTTGCGCGAGAGGCCGACACAGATGCTAGGTTTGGCCAGGTGGTGGAGATTTCTAGGCGCTTGGAGTGGGTTTGCAGGCTTGAGCGCGAGGAACGGGAGGGTTAGAGGCCCCATGGATTTTGTGGTTTCAGTGGTAGTTCAGTCATATCACTGTAGAGGTTGTCCTTATAGGCCCGCTCAGATGGCTCATCCAGCTCATCAGGATGGATCATACAGTGATCGCCCGTGGTAGTCATCTTTTAGTGCACTTCTAGCTCAGAGCTCGTATCATGCTCCATCAGTTCATGTTTCATCAGCACCGAGCTCTTTTAGTGGCTATTCCAGTTCTCGGGGTCTGATGCAGACCCAACAAGCATTTTCGGCTTGAGGTTGTTATGATTTTGAGAGTTAGGCATGTGAGGAAGAATTTTCACCATCACTATAGAGGTCCAGTGCAACAGGGAGGCATATCTATGAACCTTACACTAGTTACTACACCACCTACTCATCCACCCCGGTGTGGAGATCGTACATGTCGAGGTGGCCCAGAGGGGGAGGTCTGATAGGTGGTGGTTAGGCTCGATGCTATGCTTTTTCCGCCAGGCCAGAGGAAGTTGCGTCAGACGCAGTGATTGCAATTATTGTTTCAGTGTGCCACATGGATACTTTCATATTATTCGACCTGTGTTCCACTTATTCATATGTATCATCATACTTCGTTCGTTATTTGGATGTGCCTCATGATTCCTTAGTTACGCATATTCATGTATCTACATCGGTGGGTGATTATGTTGTTATGGACCATGTATATCGGTTGTGTGTGGTGACTATTAGGGGATTAGAGACGAGATTTGATCTTTTACTTCTTAGTATAGTTGATTTTGATGTGATATTAGGCATGGATTAGTTGTCACCATATCATGCTATTCAAGATTGTCACACTAAGACTATGATGATGGCGATGCCGGGATTGCCTAGGGTTGAGTTGAGAGGTTCTCTGGACTATGTTTCCAGTAGAGTGATTTCATATTTGAAGGCCTAACGGATGGTTGGGAAGGGATGTCTGGCATATTTGGCCTTTGTGAGGGATGTTAGTGTTGATACCACCTTCCATTGAATTTGTTCCGGTAGTGAGAGACTTTCCAGATGTGTTTCCTGTAGACCTGCCGGGCACGCTGCCCGACATGGACATTTATTTGGTATTGACTTGGTGCCGGGCACTCATCCCATATATATTCCTCCGTAATGTATGATACCAACAGAGTTGAAGGAATTGAAAGAACAACTTTAGAAGCTACTTGATAAGGGTTTCATTAGGCATGTGTGTCGCCTTGGAGTGCACCGGTTCTGCTTGTGAAGAAGAAGCATAGTACTATACGAACATGCATTGATTATAGGCAGTTGAACAAAGTTACAATTAAGAATAAGTACCCACTACCGCACATTCCTGGCCTATTTGACCAGCTTTAGGGTGCTAGAGTGTTCTCTAAGATTTATTTGAGGTATGGATATCACCAATTGAAGATTCAGGATTATGATATTTTGAAGACGACATTCAGGACCCGCTATGGTCACTACGAGTTTCTTGTGATGTATTTTGGGCTGCCAACGCCCCACTAGCATTTATGCATCTGATGAACAATGTATTCTGACCATATCTTAATTCTTTTTTCATAGTATTTATTGATGATATAATAGTGTATGCATGCATCCATGTAGATAATGAGAAGAATCTGAGGATTTTACTCCACACATTAAGGTATAAGAAGTTATATGCCAAAATCTCCAAGTGTGAGTTTTGGCTTGATTCTGTGGTGTTTTTAAGGCACGTGGTGTCCAGTGAGGGTATCAAGGTAGATGCGAAAAAGATTGAGGCAGTTTAGAGTTGGCCTAGACCGTCTTCCGCTACTGTGATCTGGTGTTTTCTTGGTTTGGCCGGATATTATCGCCGTTTTTGGAGGGTTTCTCGTCCATTGCTGCACCTTTGACTAGATTGACCTCGAAGGGTTCCCCATTCACGTGGTATGATTAGTGTGAGGAGAGCTTTCAGAAGCTCAAGACTGCATTGACCACAACTCCAATTCTAGTTTTGCCTTCATTATTGGGTTCATATATGGTTTATGATGCTTCTCAGATTGGTACTGGGTGTGTTTTGATGAAGGAGGGTACGATGATTGCTTATACTTCATGCCAACTGAATCCCCATGAGAAGAACTAACCCGTTCATGATTTAGAGTTGGCAGTTGTTGTTCATGCATTGATGATTTGGAGGCATTATCTCTACAACTTGTCTTGTGAGGTATTTACAGACCATCGGAGTCTACAACACTTGTTTAAAAAAATGATCTAAATTTGAGGTAGCGGAGATGGTTGGAGCTGCTAAAAGACTATGATATCACCATCTTGTATCATCCAGGGTAGACCAATGTGGTGTCCTATTCCTTGAGATGAAAGGCTGTGAGTATAGGTAGCCTTTCATATATTCTAGTTGGTGAGATACCGCTAGCATCAGATGTTTAGGCCCTGGCCAATTAGTTTGAGAGTTTAGATGTTTCGGAGCCTATTCGGGTTCTTGCTTGCGTGGTTTCTCAATATTCTTTGTATGAGTGCATCAAAAAGCATCACTATGGTGATTCCCATTTGCTTGTCCTTAAGGACACGGTGCAATACGGTGATTCCAAGGAGGTTTCTATCAGAGATGATGAAATGTTGCGGATGCAGGATCGGATTTGTGTGCCTAATGTTGATGGGTTGCTTGAGTTGATTATTTAGGAGGCCCACAGTTCGCGAAATTCCATTCATCCGGGTACCGTCGATGACGTCCAAATCCACTACTAAAAAGTAAATGGACGTGGTCGTATGCAATATAATATACCCAACTATGAGTTGGGGTCGAATCCCAAAAAGAAAAATATGTAGGCGATTAGGCGTGTAAGAGAAATATCAATTATTATGCTAAGACAAACACTTAGAAAGGGTGTTTGAAAAATATTTAAATCTAAATGGAAAAATATAAACTAACCTAGAAAGCAAGTAAAATGATCAATGGCTACAAGAATGGATACAAGGGGAATTACACTCAAGTAATGATCCAATGTATTTCACAATTTTACTATGAGAGAGTTTATGTTAATTAGCCTCGGGAAATAATTATTTATTAGCTTCTTCCAAAGACAAACAATATTTCCTAATTGAATTACCCCTAAAATAATTAAGAGATTAAGCACACCCGAATATGGCAACAAGTAGTTAAATCCTATCCCTAGGTAAAATCTATAAAGTGAGGATTAACGCCTCAAGTTCTTGTCAAAAATCTTTCCCAACCCCAAATTATCTTTTTCAAAATTAATTAGACGTGAATGGGTGATTCCTAGGGTTAGCTAATCCCTTTAGAAACATTAAATAACGAGAATAATTAAAGAAACAATAACTCACTTCATAATAAATAAACATCATTCAATACATAAGCACAACAAGATTTTAAATCCGCACTTTAAATATGAATATCCCATCAATAAGATTCAAGTATTAAAAAAATACTACACTCTTAGATATTCAATAAAAAGCAAAGAAATGAAGAAATGAACATAAATGTGTGTTTACCTTGAAAATAGTTTTAACAATTATATTTGATTTGTGTTCTAAAAATATGTGATTTATTCCAATACTAGTAAATAATCAAGAAATATTAAGTGTAAGTTAGAAGAATATGATAACCAAACCAGTGTTGTCAAAGAAACGGGGGCCTCGAGCTCGATAGCCTTGGGGTCTCGAGTTTAGTTAGAAGCAATAAAGTATGAAAAATAAATGAAGAACAATAAAGTTGAAGAATAATCTTGAGCACAGTAAACGAGAAAAGCAGAGTAGAATGTTCTATAGCAGTGAATGATCATGTTTACAAATGATTGGAGTCCCCTTTATATAGGAGGGGAAAATACATTTCTATTTACAGCAAAAGATGCTATTGGTACGGCTGTATAACCGCCTAGTACGTATTTGTACGAACCAATCCTGAGATTTACGCCTTGACCTATATGCCCTTGAGAAATTCCCTTTTTTTTATCGTCATCGATTTTGCACTACCTCGAGGTAGGACGTATCGGGCCTTTGATGTGTTCTCTCGAGATATGCATTCTGAGATCGGTCTCGAACTTTCACGACCCCAAATCCTAACAGGTCGTGATGGCGCCTATCATGGAACTAGGCTAGCAAACCATCACATAACTACACATTTGTTTTAATATAATTTCTCAAAATTTAATAATAACCAGCAAGCAGAGTATAAAATAATTTCTTTAAGTCTTTAAGCATCAATAATATAATACAACAGTCTAAACCTAATCCCCCAAGACTGGAGTCAACCGATCACGAGCATCTAAGAATAAGATATAACTCTACTAATGTCATAATAAATGTCTAGGAATCAAATAATAAAACTAATAAAGGAAGGGAAATGGAGAAGCTGCGGACGCTGGACAGCTACCTCAAAATCCCAAACGCTGATGACCACGAACTCGGATGACTACTGCTCCGAACCAGTACCTGGATCTGCACACAGGGGTGCATGGAGTAATGATGAGTGTGCCAACTCAGTAGTAATGAAAATAAATCACAGTCTGAGAATAAGAAACACACATCACAAATACACCAATCCACAAAACAGTAAAATATTAACTCTCAATGCAGTATACATAAGTTCGAAAACCAGTTTCTAGAAAATCCTTTGAAACAAGTATATTTTTCCAATATGTCTCAGTAAAACTCTCAATAATATCAGTTCGAAAAATGAAGTGAATCATAGTCAAATACTCAGTAAAATATCATCATAAAACTGCCCCTCGGGCCATATAACAATTTCCCTCAGCACCTCACCATCACTCAGTATAAGCCCCGCGGGCAACCTCACTGTCACTCATGCCTCCCAATCACTCATCACTTGGCAGTCGCACTCAGTAGGTACCTGCGCTCACTGGGGGTGTGTACAGACTCCGGAGGGGCTCCTACAGCCCAAGCGCTATAAACAAGCCAAATCATGGCATCAATCACTCTCAAGCACTCGACTTCTCTCATATCATAACATCCTCACAACATTGGCCCTCGGCCTCACTCAGTCAGACACTCTCAGCATGCCACTCGAGCCATGAATAAAACTGGGTTCTCGACCCAAAATAGTATTTCATTTCAAGAAATAGTAATATTATCAAATAATAGTGTCAACAATTTCACAAGAAAGACTGAATATAAAATCATAGTTTCAAAGTAGTGAGAATATTAGTAAAATAGCCCCTAAGGGGTTAAACAGATCGACATTAGGCCCCAAACGTGGCTTACAACCCAATTATGTCAAATCATAGTAGTACTATAGAGAATAAGCTTTAAAAGCAATTTCGCAACTCAATAGTTGCCTAAAAAGGTACATTTTTTTCAAATTTCCAATTCGTGCACGCCCCACACTCGTCATCCAGTGTGTGCGTCACTCCAAATCCGTGAAAGGATGTAAAGTCCGGGGTTTCATACTCTCAGGACAGGATTTGAAGACATTACTTACCTCAAACTAGCCCGAAAATCTACTCTGCAACCTGCTTGCCTCTCGGATCAACTTCCGAGTGCTCCAAATCTATAAAGATCAAATTGTTTCACATTAATTCATGCTAAGCGAATGAATTCCAATTGAAAATGAAAGCCTGATTCGCAACTCTCTAAATCATTCCGAAATAAGTTAGGGGTAGGGGTCTAGCTCAGCTCTAAGAAATATCAATTTTAGCACAAAATCCTACCCCCGGGCCCGCATCTCGGAACTCAATTTTTTTTTTCCAAAATGTTCTTCATCATCTCACGAGTCAGTACATATAAAGAAATCTGAAATTGGAGTCCGTTTGACCCCTCAAATCATCGCTAAAAGGTCTCATAATCTCATGCCCTAGTTTTAACTTTCCCTACTGATTTACATATATTAACACTGATAATAAGATCCTTAATCACCTATAATTGAGTTAATAAGTCCAAAAAGCTTACCTCAATGATGCACCATCATTTCCTCCTTCAAAATCCCTCAAAAACCTCGGAACCTGCACAACAATGGTGAAAAGAGGGTTAAAAATTGCGAAGTCTCCTTTTTATACTTTTCTACCCAGAATTTTCGCACCTGCGGCCTTAACCTCGCACCTGCAGTCCACACCTGCACTCCAGGGGACCGCACCTGCGGTTTCTCATTAAACAGGCAAATTCCCGCACCTGCGGCTCCACTTCTGCACTTGCGACCTCGCAGGTGCGGTCAAGTGTTCGCATATGCGACCTTTTCCCTGAGCTGGCCAAATCTCGCACCTGCGGAGCCTTTTGTGCTCATGTGGGCCCGCACCTGCGATCAAACATCTGCAGGTGAACAACAATAAAATCACACCAGCAACTGTTTGCTGCACTCTTCAATTCCAAAACTTCCCGTTAACCATCTGAAATCAATCACGAGCCCCTCGAGACCCCAACCAAATTTACCAACACATCACAAATGATCATTTAAACTTAGTTGCAGTCTCGAAACACCAAATACAACATCAAAACACCAAAATCACATCGAATTCAAGCCTAAGAACTTTGAAATTTCTAAATTACACCAACGATGCCGAAACTATCCCAAACACATCCGATTGACCTGAAATTTTGCAGACATATCCAAAATGACATTATGAACCTATTCCATCTTCCGAAATTCCATTTCCACCCCGATAGCCTATTTTCCACTACCGACCGAAAATCACCAAAAACTAACTTTCGCCAATTCAAGCCTTAATCTACACCGGACATGAAACAAATATTCTAAACACACTCCTAAGTCCCAGATCACCTAACAAAGATATCCGAGCTATAAAATCCGCATTCCGAGGCCGTTTACCAATAAGTCAACTCTTAGATGACTTTTCCAACTATAAGGTTATTTCTAGAGACTAAATATCTCAATTCTCACTACGACCATTCTGAACCCGAGCCAACGACTCTAACACATTATAAACAGTATAACCAACCTATGACTAGGAAAAAACAGTAATAATAATGCAGGTTCTACGTAATGACCGACCGGGTCGTTACACGAACCTTACTTCGAGTCTTCTGAGCTCGGGCTTAGAACACAATATTGACTTCTAAATCGGGCTCCTCCGATTTAGACGTATACAAATAGCCCCTGCGTTTCTTATAATGAAATGATAATAAATGATTTGAATTCCCGAGGTCCTTGATGATGATATTATTCCTATGACGTAGGCGTTGAAATGACCAAAGTGTCACGTCGGTTCTCTTCCCCAAAAGCATTGATTATTCGTCAGAGCCGGTCGGCCACAAGTATCAATGAGAAGTAGCCGCCTTCCTCTATATATACCCACTTACGTCTCTCATTAGGAACTTTTTCACTCTACAATACTTACTCTCCTCTATAAGCTCCCCTTTCACCACCAATTCCTCCGCCGTATTAGCTCTAAAGCTCGCCGGTTTATTAATCTCTTCCTTCTTTCTCTAAAGAAACTATGGCCAAAACTTCCAAATCTGTTCCTCATAAAGAAGGAACCTCTACTTCTACTTCCCGTCCGGTTGGTGGTAAATCGCCGACGCTTAATGAGATAGTTTTGAGTAGTTTTGCCTTGACAAATGACTTTACAATAGAGAACCCTCATGATGTCCCCGGACATCGAGAACACGCATCGAGGTACATAAGATCAATCGAGGAAAGACACCTCGAAGAAGTAAGGAGAGAGTGTAAATGTGGGAAAGAGGTCGTTCTACAAATGCACTCTGGTGAAGAGGATATCACGACCTACGTAGAGGGGTTCCTGAGCGTGTAGACATATCCCTTTACACTGGGTCCCCTCGACCCGTTCGTGCTCGAGTTCTGCCAAAAGTATCAAGTTACCCCGGTCCAGATTCAATCGTCCTTCTGACGGATCATATTAATGATGAGGTTTTTCGCCAAAAGGTCAGGATCACATTCACCCTCATCCACCTCATCCGATTGTATCGAACGCAACATTTTCGGGGTTTAATCAAACTCCAACGCCGATCTACCAAGTCCTTCTTCGCCAGTAACGACGAAGTCAGAGATCGAGGTTGGATGAGCCGGTTCATCCAGGTGAGGACCATCGACATTATTCCCAAGGAGTTCGTGTTGTTCCCTGAGAAATGGAACTTCAAACGTGAGTAAAATACTTTGCTCTATCTTTTTTTAATAATTTTTGCTGAACTTCGTATAGTTGTTCCTTTTCTACTTCCACAACGGTCCCGTGGATGCCTAATGTGGTTCTCGACCTCGAGTACTGGGCTTGCAAACTGGCTCCACTTCATCATATGACAAACGCAAGTGGAAGGATTTGTCGAAGGGAAAATGGGAAGCGAAACACCACAGTCCTTAATAAAAATACATTTCTTCATGTGACCTAGCTCCACTGTTGCAGGTATAGGTGATTTATCCGAGAAGAGGCCGCCCCCTCTCAGGAGGAAGAGGAATTCTCGGCTCCAGAGCCAAATAAAGATAATAATAAGAGAAAGAGATCCTCGAAGAGCGAGGATACTCAAAGAAAAGAAGAGCCTGCTCGGAGGCGCAGAAACATCGTTGTCATCAATGAGGATTTTGACTTTCTCTACCTGTCCATGGACGCTGATGATGACGAAGTTGTAACGACCCAAATCGATGGGCCGCGATGGGCACCCAGTACCTTACTCGACCGAGTACCAACGCAACGTATCTTTCTTATTACATCATCATATACACTTGAGATACGGGCCTAATAGGCCAACATAACAAATTATAAACTCAAAACATAGGCCGACCAAGCCATACAATCTTTCACGTACACGGCATATGTCTACAAGCCTCTAAGAGTACATAAATGTCATAAAGGTCGGAATTAAGCCCCGCACCAACATCTTCCGCTGAGCTGATAGCCTACTTGGAGGGCTCTCAACTCTGGAGCAAATGGAGCGCACCAACATCTTCCGCTGAGCTGATAGCCTACTTGGAGGGCTCTAGACCTGTCTATCAGGACCCGCGGGCATGAAACGCAGCATCCCCAGGCAAAAGGGACATCAGTACGAAATAATGTACTGAGTATGTAAGGCAGTATACTAAAAGCTGAAACTGAACTGATAATATAATAACTGCAGGTAATTGGAAGTCAAAGATAATATGAAAATATGCTTACCTGATGATACTGACTCAACTCTCTCAATATAGTAAGTAAAATAGCTGTCCGACCCTATAAGGCTCGGTAAATATATAAATAACTTTATAACTGCTCCGCTGTAGTAGACTCGCTCATAGGCGCTCGGCCATACTAGGCTCTGTATCTCGGCCACTGGGCTCGCTCATAGGCGCTCGGCCACAGTAGGCTCGGTATATAACTTACCATCTGATCAGAGGTTGCCCAATAGGGGCCTGCCCATCGATTATAGCTCGATGGTAATGAAAATACTTGTAATACTGTATATATAAACTCTCTGCACTCTTGACTGGAATAAGACAATACGCAAATGAATATGAAGTCCTGATAAAGAGAATATTGTAACTTGCGAGACTAGCAAATATACATAAATTCAGGAATATGAATTGTTCTTTATGCCTCGTTATCAAACTTGTGTAATGACAAGATCATGCCAAAATGAAAGAAGAGATTAGCCTTAACATACCTGAGCTTTGTCCGCAATCAAATCATTAAGAGCAGAAATAACCTCAATCCCATTTACCAATGCAGATTTTGACTTATGAATGGGCATAAAGCTGATAACAACATTTGAATCCACCCCAATCGCATAACCCTTTACTATACCCATTTCAATATTTAAACAGTTAAATAACACAAACCCATTTGCTAAGACATGAAACTTAGCATTATTAGAATTGAGACTACTGCTAACTAATCGCCGGAAATAGAGACGTACCAAGTGAGTACCAAGGTTTTTGACGAGGAACTTGTACTTAGAAGGGATTTGATTATTTGCTGTAAATCTCTATCCATTTACCCGTAACCCAAGAAAACATCTTTGAAACTTGTCTTCAATTAATACATTTTTTTTGCCACCTTATCAAAAGTGACTAAGAGTCACTTGTTAATTCCTCCAATTGCTGCCACGTCCTTTTACATAAACTTATCCAAATTTATCCACCATTTTCCTTAATTACATGGTTAATCTTCCACAAAAAAATCCACAATTAATCAAATATTCACATAATTAAGAATTATCTCAAGTTACTTAAAATACTACTCACTTTTAACATACCTTATACACCTCACTATCATGGCCATGCGGTACCTTGTATGACACTAGTCCATAAATACCGGGTATTTTAGCTCGGACTGTATTTTATTCCAAAATGCCAAACTTCGACGAAACTTATTTTTTTTAATTTGCTTACCCTCTTACTTTCACGAATTTACTTATCCCTTGTTTGAAATAGCATAATACTTATAATCCCAAAATAATCTTATTCCCGAGCTTACATTGATTAACTTACGACGAAACTTTAACGTACGAAAATGCGGGAAGTATTATCTCATATCCGAGCTTTCACCAATTTGCTTATGGCATACTTTTACGTACAAAAATATGGGGTGTAACATCATTCCCCCCTTTGGAACATTCGTCCTCGAATGTTGTCTGGTGCACTTATCATTCTCATAACCCATAGCTCTTGTGAATAATTTAATACTCTTCTTTCCATTTAGGAAACCGTTCTTTGAATAAATCCAAAGGCCAGGGCATTTTCCCCCTTTAGGCCTCTTTCTCACACCACGGTCTGGGGCCGGAGTTCATCCAATCTCGTAACTCTTGCTATCTTCTGTCATGCAGCCTATACGATTCTGACTTGTATGTGCGCCGATGCGACTCTTCGGTCCTTTTTCCTCCAGCGTTTAGCCGATCTCTATGCTTACTTTGTGAACATATACAGATCTTGAAAGGATGTCCCTCTGGGCATCTATAGGTATACTGATGTTCTTCGCTCGATACCTAGTTGAACTTACGAATATTTTTATACCTTATTTCATAGATCCGTTTACTCATTCGTATGACTTTACTGCATCTAGGTAGGTCATACTATACAATAACTCACACCTCGATTTATTGTTATTGTGGTCTGCACCAACTCCAGGTTACTCTCATTGCTGATCTTATATGTATAAATCTAAGTCCTTTAATGCTTCCTCATTACTTGTTCATCTTAAGAATGACGGCCTAATCTCACCTCATACTTTGTGACTTGTGTTAATCCATTGTTGATTCAACTCAAAATTGATCTATCATCTGCCACTACTAACTTGATCTTTTATGTAACACTGCCGCTAGGGCTCACGTCTCATTGGGGTCATATGAAGTAATTAGATTGATCAATCTAGGGGCGATACTATACTTCCATAACCTTCCATCATCTTCACTTTACGTGGGTATTTAATCCTGTATAATTCGTGAAATCCTCTTCAAGTCATTATTCAATCGAAGGCCCAAACGTCATTCTTTGTCCATCACAATTACACTTCCATTCTTCTACCAGAGCAGCATTCCATTTCTTCTAAATGTCATTAGTCTTAGACTCCTTTGAGTTCATTCAGGCTATACTGAACTTTGTATAATTTAGGGAAACCATCATCTTTTCTTGTTTTCATGGTCTTAATCACGAGGACTTATCCATTCTCGTCACCTTCTCACTCGCCCTTTCTTATCCTTATTTCTGACTTCCTAAAACCTTGTCGCTTTACCATATTTTAGTTTGCGACCTACACATATCTGTTTGTATTACTTGTAACCTTTCAACTTGGTTGTATAATAGATTTCCTTATGTCTTTATGGAATATCAAGCGAGACATCACATCGTCTCTAACTCTTCTTTATTCTCTTATTCAGGCTTCTCGATACCTAGACCATAGGCTGGAGGATATGCTACTGACGATGCCGCTATTATTCCTGGACATTGAATCCTCGCGCTTTTAGCCTTCTATCCGAAGTATGGACTATTCACGATCTTCTGCCTTTGAGTATCTCGTACGCTGTTCACATTTACCTTACATACCTTGAAACCTCACATCGTATCTTCTATCTCCTTCATGAACTCCCTTCCACATAGGTATAACTCACGTCCATAACTTGAAGCTATATTATAATACTTGCACCTCTGGTGCTTACATAAAAGGATTGGAGCTTCGTACTAACCTCTTATGAGGCTGGAACTTTCTAAACGACTTTATCGTAGAGCCATTATAGAATATATTTGTTGTGCTATCTCTCTTGCACCTCTAATATTAAGAGTGATCCTGCAATGTTCTCAATCATGAGGTCTATAGATTTCTGTGTCCAATAATCAAACTCATGATTCACTTGGTTGATGTAGCTCTTTAATTCCTCTTCCTTCTGATCAGCCTTTATGTAGGCTTAAGCTATCTTCCAATTTGCGGCTCATGGTGTTAGTTATTACTTTAGCCCTTCAAGGACGCTATGGAATATCCATGATTCAATCTTCTAACAATTCGATTCTTTGTCTATGACCTGGGCTTAATTCTTTCATTTAACTTAAAACAGAATCTTCTACTGCTATATTATTGTCAACATATATGATGCATGGATAATACTCCGAACCCTTAAATGCGTTCAAAATGTAACCAACTCTGGATCTTTAATCGAATAATTCCTTCCGTTCCCTCTCATCTTTCTTTAAACGTAGGTAATTCACCTTTCCTGGTCTTTCCGCCTCCTTGTTGCGCGCATACTTAGCTTTTCTTAGTGCCCACGCATATTGAAATTCCATATAACTCATATGATCTTGGTTATCACTTCTGATTTTACTTCCCATTCATTTGCAACGGTAAGTGCCATTTTCTTTTGGAGTGTTAACAATGTCGTTGTGGGAGTGTTGTTACACGACCATTTCCTCTTTACGTCGTTATTCTTAGTTTGAAGCTTTCTTCCTTATTTCCTCGGCTAGTCTTTCAGCATAGTACTTAGGGAGGATCCCCTGACTCTTGTAAATCTTAGAGCTTATTATATCGCATACTCGACGGAATTTTTAATGTCATTCCTCGTCTATAACTATCCATAGTTACTTTCCTCCATGCCTTTATGCTTGTAGAGTTGCTTCTGAACTGATATTACTTACCTCCATGCCATTATGCTGGTAGGGTTACTTCTGAGTTGATATTTTGACTGTCTTCCCAATAGCACTCTCTTTTATTCCCGTAACATTCATACGGTACATTTAACTACCCCGACTCCTATCTGAATATATGTCAAATATTATAATGACATTACTGCGAGGCTGGATTCTCCATGTTGGGGTTCACTATATTTATCTTGCGTGATCTACTGGTCTTTCTGTAACCTCTTGTCTAGTCATGAATAGGATCTTCCTGAATCAACTACTAACTACTCGTCGGCCCATTCTCATATCCATATTCCGCGTGATCTCTTTTGGGTTATTTCCTTTCTCTAACTTACCTCTTGCACGGGCTCCTTATTTATCAATAACCTTCCGGGCAGGAACCCTTGCTTCCTTTTTCTGACGTCGTGCTTACAAAACTTTTCGGAATCATAGCATATTTGTAGGATTCAGATAAGTGCAATCTAATTCCTTTCTCATTTTTATCGCACTCTTCCTTTACCATTCCATAGTTACTAGAACAACTTAATTCTGTCTTAATTTCATATCACTCCATATTCCCCCCTTTAGGGGAGTACCAAGATTTAGTGCTACGATGAACTATGTATAAATGTTTTACCTTTTCATCTCTGGCGTCTTTTCACATCGTCGATGACCCTTACTCACCTTGCGATAATCCTTTTGTACCAAGGATAACAAAATTCCTTACTCGCGAGGGTGACACTTAATATAACTAGTACATACAGTCCCTTAAGCTTAACTGTACTCACATTACTTGGTTTAGGGAAGCGTCTTCCTTAATGACCATTCCCTGAATTTCTCCCGAATCTTCTTTTGTTGTCCATTCTACTATTGCCGGAACGCAATCTGAACTTCTCATGATGCTGACTATTGTCAAATCATTCAGTCCCTAATTCATGTTCATCTTATATTGTTCACCTGCCCATATTGATTTCTATTATTATGCGATCTAACTTTTTCCTTCTGGTATGTTAGAGTCACAAATTTATTTCTCGAAGTGAGGAAGTGACGTTATGACCTATACTCTTTTGTTGCCTCAAGGCCTGTTACCTCTCGTTTTCCCTTCACTTGACTATAGAATCTGTAATACTATAATTGTTTTTATCTACCTTTGTCATCCATGTACCATATTTTACTCATACTACTTCACTAACTCTCTTCTTATTTTCCTACGAACATTTCTGTCTATCACCTTATTTTAAAAATTTGAATAAAACATTCTTTTGCTTTTAGCCCCTCTTGATCCATCCATTGGCTCCTTGAATTGCCTAACATTCTCTTTCTACCAGGGATGGGAGCAATACCAAAGTAATATTTATCCCTTCAAAAATGTCAACCAACACATACTTTCTTTCTCGTGTAAGAGGAGACATATTGGAAGTATGGATCAGTACATGGATTTCTTAGAATTGTTATGAGGAAGTAAGTAGTTGCATATTTGACGTAGTATAGTATCTTCTGGTCTTTCTCGAGTCTTGTACCTTTCTGTGCCATGATACCTTCTGATAATACCTTTACCGTTTCAAAAGATGACCAAATGCAGACCAGTAATATTCAGGAAAAGCTGCCACAATTGTGCAGTAACTTGGAAGTGCACAAACAAATAAGAGTGGCTTTTTGTTTGTTTCCCATATAGGAGGCATTTACTTCATAGAACTAGCCATCTTTCTTGTAGATTCTCTGAGTATAAGTTTTAGTAGAACTCCAAAATGTCCTCCTTGATCTCCTCTGTTTCGTTCTTTAATACTCCATTGACGTCCAATCTCCCAATGTAATTGTATTCAAATCATCCATTCATCATTTTGAGTTACTCTAACCGCAGTCAGATCCTACTATCCTGTCTTTCTCTTTAAACCATATCCGTTAGCTCCCATAGAGCATGACTGAGATAGGTGCGACCGATCGTACGTACATCTATTACTATTTGTAGGTAATTAAAAATGCTTATATCTCCCTTCCTGAATGGTAAATAAGGATAATCTTTATTAACTGGGTACCTCGTACCCTTCTTCACCTCGCTTCTTTTACTTGTTACAACTCGTCTCTAACTTTCGACTCCGTCATTCCTTTTTACCGTAAGACCAGATAAGTATTCTTTCCTAAAAACTCCTTATCAAGAACCGTACACCTTTTAGTATACGCATTATTAGATGAAGACTTCTCATTTACTCATCATAAGCAATATGCAAAAATCGAGTTCCTCTAACTCAACACTTTCACAACTATATCTCTTATCGATCATCTTTCTGAATGTAGGCATCGTCTTATTACTAATAGAAGTTCGGAATTTGAATTCTTATAAATGAGCTCTACCACACGATCTAGAGTAAGAAGAAAGAGTGACAGTCCTAAATGCCCTGTAGCCTCCTGCTTATAAGTGTGGTGCACGACACACCCATAAACAAGACTCTACTAGACACGGCTTGTAGACTCCCTAGGACAGAACTGCTCTGATACAACTTTTGTGACGACCTAAATCGTTGGGCCGCGATGGTCACCCAGTACCTTACTCGACCAAGTACAAACGCAACGTATCTTTCTTATTACATCATCATATACACGTGAGATACAGGCCTAATAGGCCAACATAACCATTTATAAACTCAAAACATAGGCCGGCCAGGCCGTACAATCTTTCACGTACACGACATATTTCTACAAGCCTCTAAGAGTACATAAATGTCATAAAGGTTGGAACTAAGCCCCGCCATACCAATCAATACATGTCCTAATTATACTGACCAAATAAGCAACTCCGGAGCAAATAGAGCGCACCAACATCTTCCACTGAGCTGATAGCCTACTTGGAGGGCTCTCGACCTGTCTATCAGGACCTGCGGGCATGAAACGCAGCGTCCCCAGGCAAAAGGGACGTCAGTACGAAATAATATACTAAGTATGTAAGGCAGTATACTGAAAGCTGAAACTGAACTAATAACATAATAACTGTAGGTAATTGGAAGTCAAAGATAATCTGAAGATATGCTTACCTGCTGATACTGACTCAACTCTCTCAATATAGTAAGTAAAATAGTTGTCCGGCCCTATAAGGCTCGGTAAATATATATATAACTTTATAACTGCTCCGCCGTAGTAGGCTCGCTCATAGGAGCTCGGCAACAGTAGGCTCGGTATATAACTTACCATATGATCAGAGGTTGCCCAATAGAGGCCTGCCCAAGGATTATAGCTCGATGGTAATGAAAATACTTTTAATACTGTATATATAAAATCTCCGCTCTCTTGACTGGAATAAGGCAATACGCAAATGAATATGAAGTCGTGATAAAGAGAATATTGTAACTTGAGAGACTAGCAAATATACGTAAATTCAAGAATATGAATTGTTATTTATGCCTCGTTATCAAACTTGTGTAATGACAAGATCATGCAAAAATGAAAGAAGGGATTAGCCTTAACATACCTGAGCTATGTCCGCAATCAAATCATTAGGAGCAGAAATAACCTCAATCCCATTTACAAATGCAGATTTTGACTTATGAATGGGCATAAAGCTGATAACAACATCTGAATCCACCCCAATCGCATAACCCTTTACTATGCCCATTTCAATATTTAAACAGTTAAATAACACAAACCCATTTGCTAAGACATGAAACTTAGCATTATTAGAATTGAGACTACTCCTAACTAATCACCGGAAATGGAGACGTACCAAGTGAGTACCAAGGTTCTTGATGAGGAACTTGTACTTAGAAGGGATTTGATTATTTGCTGTAAATCTCTATCCATTTAGCCGTAACCCAAAAAAAACATCTTTGAAACTTGTCTTCAATTAATACATTTTTTTTTCCACCTTATCAAAAGTGAATAAGAGTCACTTGTTAATTCCTCCAATTGCTGCCACGTCCTTTTACATAAACTTATCCAAATTTATCCACCATTTTTCTTAATTACATGGTTAATCTTTCACAAAAAATCTACAATTAATCAAATATTCACATAATTAAGAATGAACTCAAGTTACTTAAAATACTACTTACTTTTAACATACCTTATACACCTCACTATTATGGCCATGTGGTACATTGTATGTCACTAGTTCATAAGTACCCGGTATTTTAGCTCGAACTGTATTTTATCCCAAAATGCCAAACTTCGACGAAACTTTTTTTATTTTATTTGCTTACCCTCTCACTTTCACAAATTTACTTATCCCTTGTTTGAAATAGCATAATACTTATAATCCTAAAATAATATTATTCCCGAGCTTACATTGATTAACTTACGACGAAACTTTAACGTACGGAAATGCGAGATGTATTATCTCATATCAGAGCTTTCACCAATTTTCTTATGGCATACTTTGACGTACAAAAACATGGGGTGTAACATAAGTTGAGGGTTCGACGTTGATGACTTGAACCAGAAAGTCTTCCGAGGCTATTAAGACTGCCGTAACCGAGGCCCCTAGCCTCGAGGGGGGGGGGGTTCCAAAAGAGAAAAGGGTCGTAGGCCCTTCATCACCTGACTTGGTGACTACTTCTCAGACTTCTGGAAATACTCCGAAGGGAGCTAGCTTCGAAGCTCCTCTGCCCGATCAGAGCACCGAGGCCATGGCAGCAGGTCATTCACCGTCATCTCCAGCCTTCTTCGAAGATGCCACAAGGGATGCTCAGAATCTGAAGACACCCGAGCTAGGTGAAGTCCCGAGTGAAGACGACCCTTACAAGGTTTCTTTACAGGGGTTGATGAGGCCGAACCAGCGGATGCGAGCTAAATCTTTGAGGAGGATCAACGTCTTTGCTCAATTGTAAGTTTTAAATAGCACTATAATTTTTTCAACTTAATACTTTCTTCTTTTGTCTAATCAATCTTTCTTTTCTGTAGGCCTTCGACAAATTAAAGACTGAGCTGTGTCACTGTGAGTCCGAATTGCGTAGATCCTCGAACAAGAAGAAATCATTCAGGCTTCTTTGTGACAAGAAGGAAAAAGAATTGAGGCATCTTCGATCAGATTTTACCAGAGCTCGGGTATACGAGGACGAGCTAGAGAAGCAGGTAACCTTAGTTCTGAAAAAATATGGACTCCCTCCCCCGTCTTCGGAGGTTAACACTTCGATGTCTCAGTTGCAGCTAAAGGTGGAGATGTTGGAACGCCTTCGGGGTGAGGTCGACCGCGTCAACTCTGAGTGCAATTAATGGAAGGCACATATGGACATCCTTGCTGCGGCCAAAAAATATGCATTGGCGAAGGTATCCGCCCTTGAAGTTCAACTTCGGAATTCTCAAGAGAGCAATTCAGTTCAGGCGAGCATGATAGCCGAGCTTGAGGCTGGTCTCACGAAGGCCAAGGCCGATGTTGAGAAAGCCCGTACTGAAGCCAAAAAAATACAAGCCAAGGTCGACAAGACGGAGACCATCTATTTGAAGGATGCTGCTGATGCTCAGATGGAATTGAGAGGGGTCTCCAACCGGGAGAAAAGAAGCAACGATTATGTCCTCTGGCGATCTCGGAGGGAAACCCTCGAGGAGATTCATGCTAAGGTCTTTGATCTCTCCGAGGAGATAGAGCAAGCCAAGGCAGACGAGGCTGATCCGATGCTGAAGTTGATATTGAAGATGATGAAGAAGAGGCTGACGAGGAGGCTTCCTGGGAAGCGGCTGGTCCCGAGGGGGTTGACGGAGACAAAGTCCCCAAGGAGGAAAATACTCTTGAAGATTAGGATGCCGAAGGTCGTGGTGCTGAAGACGTAGTCCCCGTGGGTGCTGCCTCTGAGCAGGCGACCCCGACGACAAACTAGGACATTTTTAGTTTTGTGTAAGGGCTCTCTGTGGGAGTATTGTAAATGTACTTTTTGTACCATCATTTGAATATAAAGAATATTTTGTTTCATCTTCGTATTGTTAATTTCCGTCTTTCCTTTACCTTTTGAAATGAGATTTGGTGTTGTTGATGATCAGTCCAATGTATTTGACGTCGAACATAATACCCTTAGGTTTCGTGTTTGTTCAACGATCGATAATAGGTGACCACTTAGGGTCCGATCTTCGAGCTAAGCTCGGGACGTTCGAGTCTGAACTAGGTAAGGTCTCGAGCATGGTGTGCTTCGGCCTTTAAGTTCTTTAGTTATCGGCCATTAGGCTTTAAAGCATCGGCCCTTAGGTTCTTTTAGGTTGGAACTTAGGCTCTTTTAAGTTGGCCCTTAGGCTCTTTAGATTGGCCCTTAGGATCTTTAGGTTGGCACTTAGGCTCTTTTTACAAATTTGCCTCTTTCTGGCTAAAGACTTAGTAAAAATTTTGTTATGCCTTGGCATGTTTTTATATTCTTTTGATTTTTCGATGGTTCGGCTGATTGAAACCTCATTTGCAAGTCGATGTGCAATGATAATTGAATACCTCTTGGGGGTTTTTCGAAGCCTACACATTGTTCGGGGCTGATTATAACGAAGCCCCTTTGCTTATGCCTTGGGTAGCCTGATTTACCGGGTTTTTCGAAGTATTTGAAAGCCTTTAGTAATATGGCGGAAGTCGGACGTCTCTGAGCCTCATTATTTCGGTTGTAGCCTTTTCATATGGCCGTAGCCTTTAGTCCCCGAGTGAGATGGCCTTGGCCTTAATATCGAGGGGATGCCTTTTTTAAGGTCTTATAAGTTTGTGTTTCCTCATTGAGGTCTTATATGTTCGAGTTTGCCTCAATGAGGTCTTATATTTTTAGGTATGCCTCATTGAGGTCTTATAGGATCGAGTTTTTGATGGCTTGATGTGTTGACTATCGATGACACTCCTCGAGTATATTTTGCCCTTGAGCTGTTAAATGTATAAATAGTAGACGTCTTTGAGGCACAAAGTGTTTTGATATAATAAGAATGCTTCTTTGAGTAATTGGTGCATGCGTACATGTTTTTGCCATCAGGGGCTCGACTATTCTATATGGACACAGTTTATTTGACCGTTTGGCCCATTACAACATTCTCCTATCGAGGCCCTCCTTGGCATGACTTTCTCTAAGAATGTAACCTCCGAAGGTGATGCCCCTAGTATTCGAGGTTGATTGAAAAGAAGCCATGAATACTTGTTGAGTTTTCCTTAGGTAGCATATAGATGTTGCCTTGTTAAAAACCTTTCCGGTAAAACCCATTTGGGATAAAACCCGATATAAGGGAAAAAGAGTGCAACACATGCTTTAAAACTCAGGGTCTTCGAGTTGATGGGTGCTTCGATATCTCCAATCGAACACCTATAAGTTGTTAGTGTAAAATATAAATGAAAAAGGGAGAAGGTCATACTTCAGCAATAGTAGCGTTTGAGAAATGATATATTCCAATTGTTTGGTAGTTTCTCGCCTTCCATCGTGCCGAGTTTATAGATCCTTTGCCTACGACTCCGAGGACGCGGTACGGTCCCTCCCAATTAGGGCCTAGTTTCCATTCATTTGGGTTTTGAGTAATGAGGGTGACTTTCCTTAGAACTAAGTCCCTGACCGAAGTAGCAGAGGTTCGTTCTTCTGTTGTAGTACCTTTTGATCCTTTGCTTTTAAGCGGCCATTCGAACTAATGAGACCTCACGTTTTTCATCTAGTAGCTCGAGAGAGGTGTTCATGGTCTCGTTGTTCGAGTCCTCAGTGTTATGTTGAAACCTGACACTCAACTTCTCGACCTTGACTGGGATCAATGCATCAGACTCATATACAATAGAAAATGGGGTCTCCCCTATGCTCGACTTCGATGTTCTTCGATATGCCCATAATACCTCGGGCAACAGTTCTCTCCATTTCCCCTTCTCATCATATAACCTCTTCTTCAAGTTTTGGATGAAGGTTTTGTTTGTGGACTCGGCTTGACCATTTTCACTTGGGTGATAAGGCGCCGATAAGGTCCTTATGATTTTATGGTCTTCCAGGAATGTTTTTACTTTGCTGCTAATGAACTGCTTCCCATTCTCGCATGTTTTCTCAGAGGGAATCCCGAATCAACATATGATATGGTCCCATATGAATTCGATGACTTCTTTTTCTCTTATCTTCTCAAAGGCCTACGCTTCTACCCATTTTGAGAAGAAGTCAATCATAAATAAGATAAAGCTAGCTTTACCTGGCGCCGTTGGCAGGGGGCCGACTCCATCCCCCATTTCATGAATGGCCACGGGGATAGGACCGAGTGTAGTTGTTCACCGGGTTGATGGATCATTGGTGAAAATCATTGGTTACCACATCTTCGAACGAACTCCTTGGTGTCCTTTTCCATTCTATCCCAGTAATAATCAGCTTTGATCACCTTTCGAACCACGGAGTCTGCACCAGAGTGGTATCCACAAGTGCCCTCATGAATTTCTCGTAGTACGTACTCAGTGTCCCCCGATCCCAAGCATACTGCCAGTGGTCTGTCGAAGGTCCTCCTATACAATGTTCCATTCTCGTCGAGTGAAAATCGGGCTACTTTGGCTCGGAGGGCGCTCGATTCTTTTGGGTCCGTGGGGAGCTTCCCGTGTTTCAAGTACTCGACGTACTTATTCCTCCAATACCATGTTAGACTTGTCGAGTTAATTTCTGCATGCCACTCTTTGATCACCGACCTTGATAGTTTTACGACAATCCCCGGGACTATGTCATCATCGACCTCGCTATTCTGTTCTCGAGGTACATGGACCAGGGTCCACTCTTTGAAGCGATGCAATGTCACTTGAAGGTTGTCTAAGTACCTTTGCATCCTATCTTCTCGAACCTCGAAGCTTCCATTCACTTGGTTTACTACCAAAAGAGAGTGACATTTTTCCTCGATGACCTCTTCTCCCAGGCCCTTTTCTAATTCGAGACCTGCAATCATGGCCTCATACTCGGCCACATTGTTAGTCAATTTCGAAGATTTTATAGATTGTCTAATGATGCTGTCCGTAGGCAGTTTTAGAAGTATACCGAGCCCGGACCCTTTCACATTCGAGGTGAAGAAGGTCCGTACCCCCGATAATGTGCCCGTTTTTAACAAGAGTTCCTTTTATTCTTCGGGCACGGGGGCAAGCGTAAAATCAGCGACAAAGTCTGCCAAAATTTGAGACTTGATAGCCGTTCGAGGTTGATACTCGATATCATACCCTCCGAGTTCGATGGCCCATTTGGCCAATCGGCCCGATAACTCGGGCTTATGCAAAATGATTCGAAATAGATATGTAGTTAATACACATATAGGATGACATTGAAAGTATGGTTTCAAATGCCTAGATGAACTTATTAATGCAAGGGCTAATTTTTCTAAGTGCGGATACCTGGTTTAAGCATCTCCTAGGGTCCGACTTACATAATAGACAGGAAATTGCGTACCTTGTTCTTCTCGAACAAGGTACCACAAGTATACCACTTACGTGTGAAATTCCATTTCTCAGGAAATGGCAGGAACTCCGCCGGGATGACATCAATAGTCCGCACTCAGATGAATTGACTCATCCACCCTTGGTCCCCATCCTTTTCATCACTGGCAATGAAGGGATGGGTGGATCGACGTCAGAGAGTGATCATTCCCCAATAGTGCAAGGGCTGGTACAATCTGATGAGATGTGAACTCGATCTCGGCTTTCTCCGCGAAGAACCTTATCATCAAAACTATCCTCCAAAACGACGGGTGAACCTGTGCCAGGGTAACCTGATATCTTCTACAAAACTCAAGCACGACTCTCCCAAGAGGACCCAACGTAAAGGGGTACGTATATACGTTCAAAAACCCCTCTACATGGGCCATGATGTCCTCTTCCAGAGAAGGTACTTGCAGTACCACTTCTCCCCCCCATCTGCAGTCTCTCCTCACTGCCTCGAGGTGTTTTTCTCCTATTGATGGGATGTACCTCGATACATGCTCCTGATGCCCTCGAACATTGGGAGGTCTCTCTAACGTGAAGCCCCTCCTCGAGACGAAGAAACCCGAGGTTCGTTCACCAGATGTCGGCGGTGTACCACTTACCGGGCAAGAAGCAAAGAGAGAATTCTTCTCTTGCTGGTGAACAAATTCAGTCACGAAAACCATAGCTATGGTAAAACAAGAAAAAAGAGGTAAAGCTCAAAGCAAGAACCTCAAATTAAAAGGGTAGAAGAATTGGTGAGAGAAAAAACAGGTAAAGAAGACAGTTACTCAAAGCATCAACACCATTAGATGGAGAAATCAAATACATATACAGAGCAAGCGATGATTGTTCTCCTACTTTGAAGGCAAATTAATTCTGACCATGACATTACCACTTTTGGGGAAATGTACCGATGGGACCACCTAGGTCACTTCACAAGTTCATGTCATACGAATGATGTTGTCATGCAGCGTTCGAGGGATCAAGGTCCTCATATCAATATAGCCTCGAGATGGTGCCCGAAATCGAGGATCTCTGCTACTATAATTATGAGCTCTAAGGAGCTTTCAATATCAATGATCTTTGTTACTATAATTATGAGCTCTAAGGAGCTTTCAATATCAATCTAACCTCGAGATGGTGCTCGATCTCGAGGATCTCTGTTACTATAAGTATGAGCTCTAAGGAGCTTTCAATATCAATCTAACCTCGAGATGGTGCCTATCTCGAGGATTTCTATTACTATAATTATGAGCTCTAAGGAGCTTTCAATATCAATCTAACCTCGAGATGGTGCCCGATCTTGAGGATCTCTGTTACTTTAATCTAACCTCGAGATAGTGCCCGATCTCGAGGATCTATGTTACCAAGAGTATAGGCTCGAATAGAGCTATCGAGATCCCCATATCGGTCTAGCCCCGAGATGGTGCCCGATCTCGAGGGTCCTTATTGTCCCAAGTATGGGCTCTAAAAAGTCGACTTCAAAATTCAAAAGATTAGCTTTGCATAAGCGCTGAAAAATAGAAGACTCAAAACAAAAAGGTTTCTTGGCATTCCCAAAAATATATTTATAGAGATGTCATTACAAAGCTCCTCCGAGGGGCCAATGCAAAAAAAGAAAGAAAAAGCAAAGCAAAAGCAGTAGGAAAGTCTACTCCTCGCCTTCACTACTAACTAAGTCGCTACCAGATCCCTCGTCCAAGGAAGATGAAAGTGTTGATTCTTCTTCTAATGTCCTGGCCTCCTCAATCTCAGTTGAGAGATCGGCACCTTTGGCACTCGCGTCTTCATGGGCCTGCCTCCTAGCTTGTGAACGAGCATGGGTAATGGCCCGAGCTAGTTTGAGCTCGTCCTCTTAGGATATTTTCCTAGCCCCATCATTGGCGGAAGTAGAATCTCTTTTATATGAGTCTACATACTCATCGACCTCAGACTTGGCCGCAGATAAAGTAGTGGCCTCCTCCTGGGCACTCCGAAGAAGATCCTGGGTCGATGTCAACTCTCCCCAAAAACGGTACCTCTCTGAGGCCACGATTTCATTCTGCGTCATGAGCACGAGGATCTCTGTATCCTTGGCTGTAACCTCTTCCTGAAGTTGCCCCACCAGGGCATTCTGTTTCTCGATCTGCAAAGACGAACCAAGTCAGTGATCACCAACTTATGAGAATAAGAAAATGAACTCATGAGTGTCATATTACCTGCTCGGCGAAGCTAGTTCACTCCTGATGCACTCCCTCCAGACTGGTCCGAAGCTCATTCAACTCCTCTCCCTTTTGGGCAGAGGAGGCCTATAATTCATTCAGCTCCGAGGTAAGCTTCTCCTCGCGGCAAGTCAGTTCGTCTTGAAGCTTGGAGAATGCCATATCATATAGCTTCTTTACCTACGGCAAAGCATGGATGTTAGAAAATCGAGGGTAAAAATCCAAAGCACAAATGGTATGTCGAGAATATCACCTGTTTTTGAATCCTTTCGGCCTCCTCGAGGGCGATAGGGGCATCAAGGTCGGTATCCTCCTCGAGGCCGACGAAGTAATCTTTAAAGGTATCGTCCTCTCCCTGAGAAGCCTCGACATCAGTAGCATCCCTGTTTTGGGCTTCCCTTATTTCCCCCGGAAAAAAATATTGGGCCCCATTTGAAGCCACCCACGACATCAATCTCTATCGGAGTTTCTACTTGGCCACAAAATATTTCGGATTCATGCCATCCAATCTTTCCAGCTGAGGATTCACCAGCACAGACTGCAACATGTCCAATATAAGGCTCGAGGAATGCACCCGAACCTTCCTCGATGATCTCCTCTGCTCGAGGTTGGTCCATATCGGCCACCTCCGACTTGGAGGCCCCATACCTAGCAGTCTTTGGAGTATCAGCACTTCATTTTATCCTTTGTACCAAAGGGCGATCATCATCATCATTGTTTCCATCTGCTGCACGAAGACTTTCTGCAGCAGTCAAAGTTAAGACCGTGGCATCGGTCTTAGGCTTGCGGACCTTGGTATTTTTTGATTTTGGAGACTCAGTCGACGTCTCCTTCTTCCTCTTCTTGCCCTTATCGGGTTTAGAAGTTCCTTCTTCACTAGGAGGAGGCGGCTTAATCGACATCATATCCCCGAGGCCTGCACATACATGATATATCAAACTTACCACTACAAAGGATACTTATATGAAATTTGGCAACGACAGCAAAAAAAAAGCTTACCGTGGTTCTTAGCTTGCCACCGCATTTTGGCCAAATCACGCCAAGCACGCTTGCCGTATGGGAAAGTGGAGTCTAGACATTTGATCCACCCCGGGAGGTCCTGGACCACGCTAGGGAACCAATCGGTGGCTGCATAATCGAAAGAAAATCAATTCAAACGAAGAAAGGCAGTAAAATGTGCTCGGGGGTAGTGGTACTTACGCTTCATGTTCCATTCTTTCGGGAATGGCATCTTATCAATTGAGATGTTGTTCGAGGTTCTTACTTTGACAAACTGGCTCATCCAGCCCCTGTCTTTGTCTTCATCGATGCTCGTAAAGAACGTCTTCGCAGACCGATGCTCCAGCTTAATTAAACCCCCTCGGAAGAGACGAGGGCTATACAACCTTATCAAATGGTCGAGGAGGAAGGTCATTCCCTCTATCTGGTTGGAGAAATATCGAAGCATATAGACAATCCTCCAGAAAGAAGGATAAATCTGACCGAGTGTCACTTGATATTGGCGGAAAAAGTCAAGAATCACAAGGTCTATCGGTGGAGAAGAATATTCCACGGGACCCGGAGTGAAAGGGTAAGTATATAAGCTGAGGAAGCCAACTTTGTGGGTTACTATGCTTTCCTCAGCTATAGGGATTTCTACTTGAACTACCTCCACCCAGCGGTAGTCTAATTTTACTCTCTCCACCTCGGTTACTACACTGATGTACCGAGACATGGGGCTCGCATCGGCCAGGTGTAGAAGGATATTTATCGATGGTAAAGTTGGATATTGTATCGAAGTGACCAGGTATACATTGCTCAATACTCGGTGGTGTTTTTGGTTTGCCCTTGGACGGGCGTGAAGAAGAAGTGGTGCCCTCTTTCTGGGCTACTGTTTTCGAAGTTTTTTCCATAACTATAACAAAGTTTCTATGAAAGGAGATGAAGAAGAAAGAAAAGAGAGAATATGAATCTAGAAGATCATAAACATAGCTCTAAAAACTTGAATACGTTGTAAAAGTATGAATGAAAAACGAATGAGGTATTTATAGAAGTCATTTGGGCAAGGTTTGAGAAGCTGAAAAGTCGAACCAAAATGGTTTGTGGGCTTCTCTATAATCGCGCTGACAGCGACCTCTACGCAGCCTTTGAGTCATGTCATTTAATGCTCTGACGGGACTGACGTCGTGATAGAAGTATCGAAGAGGCAAGAGTTCAAGGCCGTTTCTTATCATTTCACTCTAAGAAACGCGGGGACTATATGTATACGGATAAAAATTGGAGAGTCTGATTTTTTTGTCATTATGGTATTTTATAGCTCGCCTTCAAAAGGCTCGAGGTACATCTCGAAGTTCGACCCCGACGATTCCGTATGCTCGACCTCGAGGCAGTGCAAATCGGTGGCTGTCATGGACAAGTGGGAAACTCCAAAAAGGCACGTGGTTAGAGTTGACCAGGTCTACAAGGGTAGTACAAGTATGTACCGTAACATTAAATAGTTGTACCAACTGCATATCGTTGTAATAAATGTTTATGTATTATGTTGGGATTCCCCCCCCCCTATATAAAGGGGACCATTGTCATTCTTGCACACATGATATTCAATACAACAACAAGAACATTCTCTGCTCTCTAACTCATACATACTCTATTGTCTCTATATTGATTTATTACTTACATTTATTGTATTTCATTGATTGTTCTTCATTTATTACTCATCATTGATGATAAAGAGACCTATTCAAAGCCCTTAGAACTGTTAGTTCTCCATCGATCGCCTCAGTCAAGCATCTCAGCTCGACCTCGAGTCCCGACTCAGGCCACCTCGAGACCCCGATCTCAATACTGTTTGGTTTGCTTAGACCACTGAACTTAAACTCTAACTCATTTTCCTTACTCACACTTAGAATCTATTGCCTAACAACTAGTATTAAAATATATCGTGGATTTTTAGAACCACAAAATCAAATTCAATTGTTATTGTCACTTTCAAGGTAAACACTCCGTATACCTTGTTGTTAGCATTGGGAAGATCATAGTGTGCATTTATTACCTCTGGACCAAAGTTGACCCGCTTTCCCCTAATGAAGGTAAATACTTCCCCTTGGAAGTCGGTCTTTAGGGCATTGGCATAAAATTCACGTACTACTATGTAGTTGGATTTGATTGGTTCAGGAGCGAAGTGAATCCATCCAGTGCCGGTCATTCTTCAAAAAACATTCAGAATCTTAGCCTCAAGTTTGTCCAAATATATTCCCCTTTCTTTGATTATGCTCTATGACATGAGTTTGTCATAGTTTATTTCACATTCACCAGCTATGAATCTGTAGTAAAATACTTTTTTTCTACAGATTGAGGTAAAGGCGATTGCACAATTTAATCTTTCATGAGGCCATTTTATGGTCATAGTACCTAAAAAAGTCAACCATATGTTAGAAGTTTTTATGGGTACTTAATCACAGTATTGTGATGTATTTAGGCCAAAGAAAGGGATAAAAAAGCATCAGGACAAAATTCTGCATAGCTACTGTTTTGCTGCTTGGAGGTTAAAGCATCGCGATTGCGGAAAACATCACGCGATCGTGAAGAACATCTTTTATTTTCATTAGAGTTAAAGCAATGCGATCGTTGAATGTCAACGCGATCGTAGTGGGTAGTTTTTACACAGGGCAAAATTTGACCTATGCGATCGCAGAATTGGGCATCGCGATCGTGAAGGTCTTCTTCCTCTCCCAGTTATAGTTCTTTTAGGCTTTTGAACAAACATATGGAGGGCATCTCATTTTATTAGCAATTTCACAGCATAAAATCACGAATCATGCCCAGAATTTTTCACATATAAAATCACTTAATCCCTCAACCAATATCACCCAACAAACAAGCATACAAGATTTCCACTTTAGAAAATTAACTCAAGCCCTAAAACCTCAAGAGTTTCTTCCATTCTATTATTTCACACTAAGAGAGGGAGTAGAAGAAACAAAAGAAACTAAGAGATAAGAGAGAAATACACATACCTTGGGAGTGATGGGTAAAGGTTTTACAATGAAATTGAAGAATGGAGAGTTAGAGGGGTTAGAAGAGTAGGAGGAACCATTTTTAATTTTTGGCAGAGGTGGGTTCGTCCTTGAGTTCCAGTGTATTAATTAGACGGGCACTTACCTGATGAAATGCTATCGCATTTTGTTGTGCATTCGCAAAGAACAACTTTTTCCAAAAGGACGCGATCAGTTGTAATTCTCAGTGATCTCCTAGGGTTAGGAATAATTGTTTGTTCTACGCGAACCCCTAATTATGTCCGCGATCGCGAGGTTCATCATCTTTCTGCATTTTAGACTAGCTACTATTTTGGGTTGTCTGGGCTTTCCGACTTGCTCAAATCAACTCCAAAAATTCTAAAACTTGGCATATTAGCCAAAAATAATATACTAAGCAAATAAAAAAAAAATTCAAAAATGACTAAAATTTTATGAAAACGATGGGTGTGTGCTTGGCCAATGTGCGACCACATTTTCGGTCGCATAACCGTTATGCAGTCCGCAGAATTGGCATTCCACCGCATTTTTGAGTGACGAGCTTATGAGCATCAATCTCATTCCGTGACCAATATGCTGTCCGCATAACCTTTATGCGGTCGCATTATTTTGCCGCATAAAAGCAAGCTTAGCCACCTATTCTTCACTTTCCCACCACTCTAAGACACACACACTTCAAAATGTTCAAGAAAAATAAATAACCTACAAAAATAAAAATCTAACAACATTTGAAAGCGATGGTTACCTCCCACCAAACGTCTCATTTAAAGTAGTGGCACGACGCGAATCAACTTTACTACTTTTATCTCCACTTGGAAGATATGAATTGGGAACCTAACTTAGAATCAAGTTTGTGACAACGATTAATGGGGGGTGGTAGTAGATGAAAAAGCTACTTTATATTCTTCATGTTGCATTTCTTGGCTCTCTTTTGAGGGATGTCATTTTGCGTTCTTGAATATTCAAATTGCAAGATGTATGACTCTCGTCTTTCTTCTTCGCACTCCCACATAGATTCACATGGATCAATTCCCATATAACCATAAGATTCCAATGTTGAAAAATTCTCAGAATGAGAAATCAACCTCCTAAGATGCAAAATTTTCCGGATTTTGACATCCTCTCTTTACCCCGAACTAGAGTTAAATTCAACAATCTTTTCAATCATGCCGGTTCAATCTAATTCTTTTTTTTGGGCATCACCAACATGTATGACTCGGTTGGCGGGTGTTCAATTCTTGATTCCTCAAAACATAGCTCACTTTCTTCCTCGAAGTTGGATTCTTCTTGACCCCTTTCCACACTATGAAATTAGCAGGCATAACGAGCCTCAATCAATGAGTTCATTTGTTCTTCCAAAGTGCGGATGTCTCATCATTTTGATTTAGCTCTTGTTTTAAGTCCCCAAGTGCCAAGTTTTCCTTCTCCTCATTTTCAAGAATGGCCTCCAATATGAGCATTAACCTCTCATTTTGAGAATTTTAGAGTTTTTCTTGAATTGGATCAAGTGCCAAAGAAGGTTTTTCGATTTCAATCTCTAAGGAAGGTTCTTGGATATCATTCACTTCCAAGGATTTTTGGATCTCTAAATATTCCAGCATTTCTCCTATTTGTGAGTTCAACCTTTCAAGTACCAAATCATTTTGGAGACTATTTTCCAAAAGCTCCTCCAAGGAATTTTGCTCTTTGTTTCCTCCTTCAAGTACGCATTCCATCATGACCTTCAACACTCCATTTTGACCATGCTTAATTTCGCACCTTCCATATCCCTATAATTATCATCACAAAAAGTAGAATTACCATAGTGGAGGTTCGGGGAAGGGAAAGACAAATAAGAATAATTAGCACAATGACCATTTTGACCACCACACTTGTAAAGACCCATAAAATTTCTGACTAAAAGCGATGCCCGGGTAGGTCCCCATGTTGATATAACTGTAGAAATTCTTATAACGAACCTCTTTGGAGTGAAAAATACCCAGGAATTAAAAGATCGAATTTTCCAGGATTGCGTGGATCTGCGGTCCACTATGCGATCGCAGATCATGTATGCGGACCGCATAGTGGTCGCATACCTGGATAGTTTCCTGTCCATTTTGTGGACAGCTATGTGGCCCATAATGCGATCGCATTTCATGAAATGCGCGCCGCATAGTTGTCGCATTCATGCACCTATATTTTTGCGGAGGGAGTTATGCGGCGCACTATGCGATCACATAACAGGTATGCGGACCGCATAAATGCCGCATACCTGGGCAATCTGCTTCTCATTTTGGCCCAGCTGAGGGCCACTTATGCGACAGGTCTACGGACCGCATAGCAGGAATGCGATCGCATTCCTGACCGCATACCTGCATCGGGGCTTCTTATTTCTAATTTTAAAACCCGACCCCCAGCTTAATAAAACACCCATCCCCTTCATTTTTAACGACTATCTGATTAAAATAGAGAGAAGTGAGAGTGGGTTCTAGTGAGAGAAAGTCACCATCCCCACAAAATTTATCCTCCATCTCTAAAAATCTTGCATATAGTGTTTGATAAAATGCCCACATGAGTTCAAGTCATATCCATGATTCCTAATCCTAGGTTTAAATGTGTCACATTGTAAATTAAATTGAAGGCGCTAGAAGGTCTGGTGATTTGGGATAGTAATGTAAGGAGAAATTCTAACTCGAGGTATGTATGGCTAACTCTAATCTTCACGGGATAAACCTATTGTGTTCACTTTCCGGGTATGATTCTCTTGTTGATTATCTATGGAATTTATGTGCTCTATGTGCCTAATTGAGAATTCTTTCTTCTATGTCGTTCCATGCTATTACCATATCTTTGTTCTACTTGAGTATATGAGTTGTGATCATTTCCTTCTTCTACTATGTGCGCGATCCTTGTATATGATGGGTGTGGTAAATGTGAAAGATAGAATGGTATGAAATATGCATCAAAACGTTGTAATGGTATGAAATATGATAAACGTATGGTAATGATATGAAATACGAATCAAAAGGTTGATTTGATATAAAACATGAATCTATGAATTGGATTGTTATGGAATATGGATTAAAGATGGATTTTTGTGAAATATGAATCAAAGGATTCTAATGATATGAAAGATGAATCAAAGAATGATATGTGTTGGGGATCAAAAAGGTTTAAATTGATGTAAGTAATCTAAAATATCCATAAATAGACCAAGAGAATGTCCTAGGGCTGAGAAGGCCTATCCGATCTGGCTGGGATCGGACTCCATGCCATACACATGGATGACTTGATATTGTGATATGATTATGATATGATGATTATTATTGTCCTCACTGTTTCAGTTGAGATGGCCTAGCCGATCGGGCAGAGATCGGACTCCGTGTGCAGTGCACATCCCACGGTGTTATCCTAGCCGATTCAGGCAGAGATCGAACTCCGTGTGAACAAGCCACGGTGGTGATATTAGATGTGATGATATTCGAACCTCACCTAGGATGGCTTAGCCGATCGGGCAGAGATCAAACTCTGTGTGCAACGACACAGTGGATCAGTAATAATAATAACAAGATGAAACTTAAAAGAACATAATCCAAAAGATGGAAAAACGGGATGAGGGATGTGGAAATTCTTGTTTGTGTTTCCCCTTGCTTCGGTGCATTGTTATATGATACCTCTACTTGAGTTTGATTGTTGATGTTTATCCTAACTAGAATAGGTTTGTTCATACATACTAGTTCTATTCAATGGTACTAACGTCCCTTTTGCCGGGGGCGCTATATCTTTTAAATTGGTGTAGGTGTATCTGTAGCAGGTAGCGCTGATCGCCGATAATGGTGCCTTTCCTCTATCCCTTCAGTAGTTCTGGTGAGCCCCGCTTCCTCTTGGGGCTGTGTGTAGTTCGTGTTGACTCATTTTGTATATGTCGTTCTTTTGAGTTATAGTCGGGGCCTTGTTGCCGGCAAGTCAATGTATTTCTTTCCGTACTCTTAGAGGATCCGTAGGCATTATGTGGGTTGTAAATATATTTTGGGTAGTTGTTGTACTTACTCGTAATCATGGTCCCGTATCAGGAATGTTGTACTTAGTATGTATGTTTTGGTAATATCTAATGTTAAAACGTTAAAAGAGGAAAAATGGACTTTATGTTGTGACCACGCTTTTGATTTTCTCTCATTATTTCATATGCATAATGTATGCTATAAACACGGGGAAACGCGTTGGGTCGGAAAGGAAAATCAGGTTCGCTTGACCGGGTTCACTCGGTTAGGCGTCAGTTCCGTCCCTTGGTTTTGGAGTGTGACAAACTTGGTATCAGAGCCTAAGGTTTAAAAGTGTCCTAGGAAGTCTCGGAGCCGTGTCTAGTAGAGATCTTCTTATCGGTGTGTTGTCGACCACATCTATAATTAGGGGGCTGCCTGGGCATTTAGGAAAATACCCTTTATTGTCATTCTGTATCGTGCGATGTGGTGAAAGGTGATGTTGTTGTCTCTAACTCGTGCATTGCTCCAACTTTCAGTAAATGGCACCCAAGAAGACAACTCGACTCGGCCTAGAGGACAATGCCACCCCAAGTGTCGCTATAAATTCTAAATCTGATGGTGCGGGCGAGGACAATCCCCCGACTATGAATTTGCTTGACTCCTCCGTTCTTGGATAGGCTATTCCAATCCCTACTCGGGGGGATGGTGCTACAATCCCTGTCGCTGATTCCGCTGATGTTTCTGATCCAGCTTCAGCTTCCGGTCCCGGTATTTCTGATGTGGACCTTAGGGGAGCTATTCAGATGTTGACACAGCTAGTGGCCTCCCAGGCCCAAAGATCAAATGTTGCCCCTTTGTCTTCTAGCGAGCAAGGGGATTCTTCAGGTTTCAGAGTAAACCGGTTTCTTCAGTTAGCCCCTCTAGAGTTCACAGGTACTGACCCAGAGACTGATCCTCAAGAATTTATCAACGAGATGTACAAGACCTCCAAGTTATGAGGGCTACTGAGATAGAGGGGGTGGAGTTAGCTTCCTATCATTTGAAGGGAGCGGTGTATTCGTGGTTCGAGATGTTGGAGGATTCCCGTGGGGAGGGAAGCCCTCCGGCGAGATGGGATGAGTTTGTAGAGGCCTTCATGGATCATTTCTTGCCCGCCGAGATTAGGGGAGCCCGTGCTACAGAGTTTGAGGTCCTCAAGTAGGGCAACCAGAGTGTGTGGGAGTACCACATGGAGTTCGTGCGCCTGTCCAAATATGCTATTCACATGGTGTCGACTATGGAGGCCAGAGTTCGTTGGTTTGTTCATGGCCTTGGTCCCTTGGTTGTTAATGAAGCTGCTACAGTTGCTGTGCATTCAGATATGAACTGTGGGAAGATTGTGGGATTCACCCAGGCTACAGATTATGAGAGAGAAAGTAGTAGTACGGCACGGTCAACGGGCAACTCTGGGGTTTCTTTTGGAGGTGGAAGACCAGTCCTTGGGAGGGGGTCATCAGGACCATCCCAGTCTCATGCTCCGTCATCAGCTAGTGCCCCACCGCCAGGTCGTCACCATAATCATCAGCATGGAGGTCGTTTTGGGGCCAGTTCAGGCAGCAGGGGGTTCCATCAGCCAGGTCATTCAGGTGGGAGGTTCCAACAGTAGCAGAGGGGCCTATGCCCCAACTGTGAGAGGTTTCATACTTGGCCCTGTTATCTGGATCGTCCAGTATGCTATGGTTGTGGGGTGAGGGGTCACATTCAGAGAGAATGCCCTTCATTCCGCCAGGGAGTAGGTTGGGGTGTCGCTCAGCCATCTAGTTCTTCAGCTGCTGCATCTTCAGCACGCCCACCAGCCCGAGGCACTTCAGCAGCAGCAGGGCGTGGTGCAGCTAGGGGTGGTGCACGAGGTCGGGGAGGACCTAGTCGGTTCTATGCTTTGAGTGGTCGACAAAGTGCAGAGGCTTCTCCAAATGTTGTCACAGGTATCCTGACTGTTCATTCTCATGATATTTATACTCTTATTGATCCTGAATCTTCCTTATCATATGTCAGTCCTTTTATTGTGTCTATAGGAATTGTGTTGTCATGGTGCGTGGTCGGGATACCACAACCGATCTTATTGAGCTAGTAATGGTAGATTTTGATGTAAATATGGGAATGGATTGGCTCTATTCATTCTTTGCTAAACTCGACTGCCAGACCAGGATTATGAGGCTTGAATTTTCTAATGAACCAGTTATTGAGTGGGAGGGGAATAATGTCGTGCCGAGAGGTAGGTTTATTTCCTATCTTACGGCCTCAAAGATTATCAGAAAAGGGTGCATCTACCATTTAGTCCGAGTTGCAGACATCACTTCAGAGGTGCCTGCTTCCGAGTCTGTGCCTGTTGTGAATGAATTTCTTGAAGTATTTCCGGATACGCTTCCTGGGATTCCACCAGAAAGAGAGATTGATTTCGGGATTGATGTATTGCCAGATACACATCCAATATCTATTCCACCCTACCGAATGGCGCCAACATAATTGAGGGAGTTAAAGGAGCAGTTGAAGGATCTTCTAGAGAAGGGTTTCATTAGGCCATGTGTTTCGCCTTGGGGCGCCCATGTTCTATTTGTCAGAAAGAAAGATGGATCTCTTCGGATGTGTATTGATTATCAGCAGCCCAACAAGGTCACCATCAAAAACAAATACCCATTGCGTCAGATAGATGATTTGTTCGACCAATTGCAAGGTTCTAGGTTCTTCTCAAATATTGATATACGGTTCGGGTATCACTAATTAAGGATCAGGGAGCAGGATATTCCTAAGACCGCCTTCAGGACTCGTTATGGGCACTTTGAATTCTTAGTAATGTCTTTTGGGTTGACCAACACCCCAGCAACTTTTATGGATCTTATGAATCGGGTCTTCAAGCCATTTCTCGACTCTTTCGTGATTGTTATCATCGACGACATCCTTGTGTATTCGTGAAGTCAGGAAGATCATGCTAATCACCTCAGGGTAGTTTGGCAAACTCTTCATCAGCACTAGTTGTATGCAAAGTTCTCAAAATGCGAGTTTTGGCTAGAATCAGTTACCTTTTTGGGCCATGTTGTTTCCAGAGAAGGGATTCGGGTTGATCCTCAGAAGATCGCAACGGTGAAGGATTGACATAGACCAACGGCCTCGACAGAGATTCGCTATTTCTTGGGTTTAGCTGGATATTATCGGATGTTAGTGGAAGGATTCTTTACCCTCGCCTCCCCATTGACTAAGGTGATGCAGAAAGTAGTTAAGTACTAGTGCCATTCTTATGTTTACATCACTTCTCTCTTTCTCGCATTGACCGGACAAAGGTTTCATGGTCCGATGCTTGTGAAAAGATTTTCTAGGAATTGAAATCAAGATTGACTTCGGCGCCGGTGTTGACCTTGCCAGAAGGTGCAGAGGATTTTGTTGTGTATTGTGATGCTTCAAGGGTTGGTTTAGGGTGTGTGTTGATGCAAGGTGGTAAGGTTATAGCGTATTCTTTGAGGCATCTCAAGAATCACGAAAAGAATTATCCGACACACGATTTGGAGCTTGCAGCAGTTGTTTTTACATTGAAAATCTGGCGGCATTATCTTTATGGGGTCCACGTGGACATGTTCACAGACCACGAGTCTTCAGTATTTATTCAAACAGAAAGAAATTAAACTTGAGGCTGAGAAGATAGTTGGAATTTCTCAAAGATTATGCTATGAATATTTTGTACCATCCAGGGAAGGCGAATGTGGTGGAAGACGCTCTTAGTCGGAAATCCATGGAGAGTTTTGCTCATTTGGAAGAATGTCAGAGGCCTTTGGCACGGGAGGTTTACCACTTGGCCAATCTGGGGGTTTGTCTTTCGGCCTCAGACGAAGGGAGCGTTGTGGTGCATAACGGAGCGGAATCTTCGCTTGTGGCGAAAGTCAAGGAAAAGCAATTCAACGATCCAGCATTGGCACAATTGAAAGAGGCAATTCTAAATCATAAGACCACAACTTTTACACTCGGCAATAGTGACAGTGTCTTGCGGTGTCAAGGGAGACTTTGTGTTCCGGATGTAGATGATCTTCGGAAGAGAGTAATGGCAGAGGCTCACAATTCTAGATATTCCGTACACCCAGGCTCTACGAAAATGTATCACGATCTCAAGGAGATTTATTGGTGGGATGGTATGAAGAGGGGTGCGGTGGACTTTGTGGCTAGGTGTCCGAACTGTCAGCAAGTGAATGCCGAGTATCAGAGGCCCGGTGGGTTGGCGCAGCTTATGGAAATACCAATATGGAAATGGGAGATGATCAATATGGATTTACTGGTAGGGTTACCCCGCACTCAGGGTACGTTTGACTCAATTTGTGTAATAGTGGATCGGCTCACGAAGTCAGCGCATTTCTTGCCGGTCAAGTCCACCAACACTGCATAACAGTATGCTCAGTTGTATATCAAAGAAATAGTCAGGCTCCATGGCACTCCAGTTTCTATTATCTCAGATCGAGGGGCCCAGTTCACAGCTAACGTTTGGAAGAAATTTCAGCAAGGTTTGGGTATGCAGGTAAATCTCAGCACAGCTTTCCACCCCCAGACTGACCGACAGGCAGAGCGGACTATTCATACACTCGAAGACATGATACGAGCTAGTGTACTTGATTTTAAGGGTAGTTGGGATGATAATTTGCCTCTTATAGAGTTTTTTTTACAACAACAGTTTCCATGCTAGTATCCAGATGGACCCATTTGAGGCATTGTACGGGAGAAGGTGTAGGTCTCCAATTGGATGGTTCAAGGTTCGAGAGGCGGAACTGCTAGGACCAAATATTGTGCATCAGGCTATGGAGAAGGTTAGAATCATAAATGAGAGGCTGAAAACTACTAAGAGTCGTCAGAAATCCTATTCAGACGTTCGTGGTAGGGATTTGGAGTTTCAAGTAGATGATTGAGTATTCTTGAAGGTATCTCCCATGAAATGAGTCATGCGGTTTGGAAAGAAGGGGAAATTGAGCCCAAGGTATGTCGGTCCGTATAGGATCGCTCAGAGGATAGGACAGGTGGCGTATAGGCTGGAGTTGCCTCCTGAATTGTCATTGGTGCACCCGGTGTTTCATGTGTCCATGTTAAAGAAGGTGATTAGATATCCATCTGTCATTGCGCCGGTTGAGACCGTTGAAGTTAACGAATAATATTCATATGAAGAGGTTCCAGTTGTTATTCTCGATATGCAAGTTCGTAGGTTGAGAAACAAGGAGATTTCTTCGGTTAAAGTATTGTGGAGGAATTATCAAGTCGAGGAAGCCACATGGGAAGCGGAAAATTAAATGAAAAAGAAATACCCTCATTTATTTCAATAAGTCAGGTAGGTGTTTATGAAGATGGTCACCTCTAAGTTTTGTGTCATATCTTGTGTAAAACCACCCCACTCCCCTAATCCCCCTTCTCTTATGACTTCTCAACTTTGTGCCATATTTGTATGTAATGTGTTAGTTGAATTATGTGCAATTCATTGAAATAACTGAATTATGTGCCATTCGTTGTATTAATGTTCGAACTATGTGGGACTTGTTGAATTGTGTTTCGGGGGCTCTCTGGCAGGTGGATAGGCCTACATACAAAGGAAACTCTAGCGAAATTCTTAGAAAATATCAGAGTTAGTGAAAATTGGGGATTGGCATTTTGTGTTTTCAGACCCAAGTGATTTCCCGATCCTCATTCGAGGACGAATGATTTTAAGTGGGGGAGAATGTAAAGACCCGTAAAATTTCTGACTAAAAGCGATACCTGGGTAGGTCCCCATGTTGATATAACTGTATAAATTCTTAAGACGAACCCCTTTGGAGTGAAAAGTACCCCAGGACATTAAGATAGAATTTTCCAAGATTGCACGGATCTGCGGTCCACTATGCGATCGCAGATCATGTATGCGGACCGCATAGTGGTCGCATACCTGGACAGTTTGCTGTCAATTTTGAGGACAGCTATGCGGCCCATAATGCGGTCGCATTTCATGAAATGCGGGAGGCATAGTTGTCGCATTCATGCACCTATATTTTTGCGGAGGGAGTTATGCGGCGCACTATGCGATCACATAACAGGTATTTGGACCGCATAGCTACCGCATACCTGGGAAGTCTGCTCCTCTTTTTGGCCCAGCTGAGGGCCACTAATGCGATAGGTCTGCGGACCGCATAGCAGGAATGTGATCGCATTCCTGACCGCATTTCTTCATCGGGGCTTCTAATTTCTAATTTTAAAACCCGACCCCCTGCTTAATAAAACACACATCCCCTTCATTTTTAACGACTATCTAATTAAAATAGAGAGAAGTGAGAGTGGGTTCTAGTGAGAGAAAGTCACCATCCCCACAAAATTTATCCTCATCTCTACTCAAGCCTTGAATTAATCGAGTAGTCGTCATCTTCTTCACCATAAGAGGTAAGTTTCAACCCCATTTTCCCTTAATCCCCAGATTCTAGCTAAAATGGAACACACATAGGTTAGTTCTTGAAGGTAAGAGTAAAAAATCTTGCATGCATGTACTTAATCTACCATAACCTAGTAAAGGAAAGTAGGTTAGAGTAATCTTTCACTAAAAAAGGGCTAGTAGTCTAAAGGAACACATAGCGTTTGATAAAATGCCCCCATGAGTCCAAGTCATATTCATGATTCCTAATCCTAGGTTTAAATGTGTCATATTGTAAATTAGATTGAAGGCGCTAGAAGGTCCGGTGATTTGGGATAGAAATTTAAGGAGAAATTCCAACTCGAGGTATGTATGGCTAAGTCTAATCTTCACAGGATAAACCCATTGTGTTTACTTTCCGGGTATGATTCTCTTGTTGATTATCTATGGAATTTATGTGCTCTATGTGCCTAATTGAGAATTCTTGCTTCTATGTCGTTCCATGCTATTACCATATCATTGTGCTACTTGAGTATATGAGTTGTTATCATTTCCTTCTTCTACTATGTGTGCGATCCTTATATATGATGGGTGTGGTAAATGTGAAAGATTGGAATGGTATGAAATATGCATCAAAACATTGTAACGATATGAAATATGAGTAAAGGTATGGTCATGATCTGAAATACGAATCAAGAGGTTGAATTGATATGAAACATGAATCTATGAATTGGATTGTTATGGAATATGGAATAAAGGATGGTTTGTTGTGAAATATGAATCAAAGGATTCTAATGATATTAAAGATGAATCAAAGAATGATATGTGTTGGGGATCAAAAAGGTTAAAAATGATGTAAGTAATCTAAAATATCCATAAATGGACCAGGAGAATGTCCTAGGTGTGAGAAGGCCTATCCATCTGGATGGGATCAGACTTATGCCGTACAGATGGATGACTTGATATTGTGATATGATTATGATATGATGAAGATTATTGTCCTCACTGTTTTAGTTGACATGGCCTAGCCGATCGGGCAGAGATTGGACTCCGTGTGCAGTGCACATGCCATGATGTTATCCTAGCCGATTCGGGAAGAGATCAGACTCCGTGTGAACAAGCCACGGTGGTGATATGCGATGTGATGATATTAAGACTTCACCTAGGATGTCTTAGCCGATCGACAGAGATCAGACTCCGTGTGACAATGACACGGTGGATCAGTAATAATAATAACAAGATGAAACTTAAAAGAACATAATCCAAAAGATGGCAAAAAGGGATGAGGGATGTGGAAATCCTTGTTTTTGTTTCCCCTTGCTTCGGTGCATTGTTGTATGATACCTCTACTTGAGTTTGACTATTGATGTTTATCGTATCTAGAAAAGGTTTGTTCATACATACTAGTACTATTCAATGGTACTAACGTCCCTTTTGCCGGGGGCGCTACATCGTTTAAATGGATGTAGGTGGTTCTGTAGCAGGTAGAGCTGATCGCCGATAGTGGTGCCTTTCCTCCATCCCTTCAGCAGTTCTGGTGAGCCCCACTTCCTCTCGGGGTTGTTTCTAGTTCATGTTGACTCATTTTGTATATGTCGTTCTTTTGAGGTATAGCCGGGGCCTTGTTGCCGTTAAGTCTATGTATTCCTTTCCATACTCTTAGAGGCTCCATAGACATTATGTGTGTTGTAAATATATTTTGGGTAGTTGTTGTACTTACTCGTAATTATGGTCCCGTATCGAGAATGTTGTACTTAGTATGTACATTTTGGTAAGATCTAATGTTAAAATGTTAAAAGAGGAAAAATGGACTTTATGTTGTGAATCCATGCTTTTGATTTTCTCTCGCTATTTCATATGAATAATGTATGCTATAAAAACGGGGAAACGTGTTGGGTAGGAAAGGCAAATCAGGTTCGCTTGATCGGGTTCACTCGGTTAGGCGCCGGTCCCAACCCTCGGTTTTGGGGCATGACAACTCTTATCACAACTCTTAGAGGCTCCATAGACATTATGTGTGTTGTAAATATATTTTGGGTAGTTGTTGTACTTACTCGTAATCATGGTCCCGTATCGGGAATGTTGTACTTAGTATGTACATTTTTGTAAGATCTAATGTTAAAACGTTAAAAGAGGAAAAATGGACTTTATGTTGTGAATCCACGCTTTTGATTTTCTCTCGCTATTTCATATGAATAATGTATGCTTTAAACACGGGGAAACGCATTGGGTAGGAAAGGCAAATCAGGTTCGCTTGATCGGGTTCACTCGGTTAGGCGCCGGTCCCAACCCTCGGTTTTGGGGCATGACAACACTTATCACATATACTCCGCTCATGGGTTTGAGATTGTGCGCACAATATGGCCCCGGGAGAATTTAAACAAGTTTTCCATGAGTTTGGTCTTCCACAATAAGGACAAGGGTCATCAAAGTATGAACAACTACTATCCGACCAATTTTCATTACATGATGCCTTTTTTCAAAAACTATGAAAATAAGCAAGAAAATCAACAAGATAACCAATAAGAAAATAAAAAAGTACAAGAAAAATAACTACACAAATATTCACAAGTTTGGACCAAACCACATAGGCGATTACACGAATCTCGCAGAAAATGATATGTAAGGCTATTAGGCGTGTAAGAGAATTATCACTAATTATGCTAAGACAAACACTTATAAGGGATTTTTGAGAAATATTCATATCTAAATGCAAAAGTATAAACTAACATAGAAGGCAATTAAAATGATAAATTTTTTAAAACATGGATACATGGGGAATTACACTCAAGTAACGATCCAATGTATTTCATAATTTTACAAATATGAGCGAGTTTATGTTAATTAACATCGGGTAATAGTTCTCTATTAGCTTCTTCCAAAGACAGACAAGACTTATTAATTGAATTATCCCTAAAATAGTTAAGAGATTAAGCATACCCTAATACGGGTACAAGTATCTCAGTCATATCCCTAGGTAGAATCTATAAAGTGAGGGTTAACTGCTCAAGTTCTTGTTAATTAATCTTTTCTAACCCCAAATTATCTTTTCAAAATTAATTAGAAGTTAATGGGCGAGTCCTAAGGTTAGCTAATACCTTTGGAAACATTAAAGAACAAGAATAATCAAATAATCAATAACTCACTTCATAATAAATAAAAATTATTCAATAAGCACAATAAGATATTTAATCCACGCTATATATATGAATATTCCCATAAACAAGGTTCAAGTGTTGGAACAAATACTACACACTTAGACATTCAATACAAAGCAAGGGAATGAAGAAATGAACACAAACAGGTAAGAAGTTCTCAACCAAAAGATACAAATCTTCAAGACCCAAGTGTGTGTGCAAGAACCATAGCTCCCAAACTTGTCTACTCTAGTCAAGAGATTGAAGCCAAAGATCCTTTCCAATAAGCTATGTCATGTATTAAATGGTTTGGGGTCAAAAACTTGAAATTCCATTTCTGCCCAGAACCGGCCCAATTAATGTGTGATGCGATCGCGAAATAAGACCGCGATTGAGGTCACCAACTTCAGCAAAGCTACGCGATCATGGAGCAAGAGAGACGTGTTCTCCTAGAACGTAGGAAAAGCGGCTAACAAGGTTTGCCTCTTCGCGTTCGCATGACTTCAACCACATTTGCAATGGTTTAGTTTCTGAACTTATGTGATCGCATGGAATTCTCCGCGATCGCAAAGACCATTCACTAGCAGCAGTTAATTTGTCCATTTTAGCAAATTTTGACTTATTTTTTTCCATATATTCTCTAAATAACCTGATACCTTAAATATGAAAATAAACCACAATAAATGCCTTAGTTTCTCAACAAAATTATAAAAAAATCCTACGCAATAAGAAGATATAAGTTGATACCAACTTATCAGCTGCAAAGATGTATAAGGACTTGAGGCAACACTATTGAAGAATGAATAAAGATATAGTGGATTATGTGGCTCAGTGCTTGAAATGTCAGCAGGTGAAGTACGAGCATTAGAGGCCAGGCGGTTTGCTTCAGAGACTTGAGATTCCCAAGTGGAAATGGGAGTGTGTTACCATGGACTTTGTTGTTGGGCTCCGATTGACTTTGAAGAAATTTGATGCAGTTCGGGTGATTATCGATCGGTTGACTAAGTCCGCATATTTCATTACAGTTTGACTACCTATTCTTTAGAGTGACCGACTGATATATATATACGCGATATTATTCATCTTCTTGGTGTGCCAGTGTCCATTATTTCTGATCGGAGCACGCAGATCACATTGCAGTTTTGGAGAGCAGTGCAACTAGAGTTGTGCACGCATGTTGATCTGAGTAAAACATTCCACCCCTAGACGGACGAGCATTCCGAGCGCACCATTAAGATCTTGGAGGATATGCTACGTGGATGTGTTATGGATTTTGGGGGTTCTTTTGATCAGTTTCTACCCTTTGCAGAGTTTGCCTACAACAACAACTACCAATCGAGTATTTAGATGGCTCATTATGAGGCCTTAATAGGAGGCGGTGTCGTTCTCCAGTCTTTCCATCATCCAAGGTAAGTTCTAACAATCATTCTAAGCTAATTTTAATTCCCCAACACCTTATTAACATGGGTAAATCCTTAAAATCATTCGATATTAGATCGAGACACCATTGTTGAGAAAGGGAACCCTAGAACTTGAATTTAAGAGGAGTGAATTCGAAAAGGTAATGCTCTTAATCCCTCATCATTTATAACTATGAGTTGATGAGTATTTGGTAGAATAATTAATGGGTTTGATAAAGAGAACCATAAGAACTATGTTGGGGGGTTTTGGATTGTTGACTTATGATTGTTGTAAACATTTGGGTGATGAGAAATGGTATTAGTTACATCTATTGGGATTGTAGAATCACCTAGAAGTAGTAGAATGAGAATTAGGTGAGGAAAACTCTATTAATGAGGGCTATGAGGCTTTACGCTCAAAAGGTGTTTGATAAAATTCCTAAGTTGCCAAAACATGAGCATTAGTGCTAATATTGGTTCCTCTTGATATATATTGACATAGATTATCGCTGAAAGAGGCGATCAACATTGTGATACGCTTGAAACGACCAAAGTCAAGGTATGTCGGACTAACTCTGTATGTTTGGCAAAGTTAATAATTATCCCTACAATACATTTCCTATATGAAGTTACTAATTGCCTCAGAAATATAGTTAAGCCAAGTTCCTTGAACAGTTGCAGAACTTCTATTCTCTAACTTCAAAACTCGTTCATGACTTTCATTCCGAAGGTTGTGAGCTCGGTACGTAATCAATATAGACTTGGTTTTGATGCCCATGAGTCTCTGTCGAGATTACTCAGCTTGTCATAAATAATTAAACTTTCAGGTTTCATAATCGGTTCAAGATTACATGTCTCAGTCTAGTCTTATTCAGTATTCCAGTATCATGTAACTCAAAATGATTCAGTATTTCAGCATTACACAAGGAAATATGATTATCAGTTCCTAAATTTATATTCTTGAATGTTGCATACCTGTATTTGGGTTTGAGGCTGTAGTTTATGCTTTATGCACTTTTGGGCCTGAGGCCGTAGATGATGCTTTATGCATTTTTGGGCCTCAGGCCTGTCACGACCCAGAATCCTAATTCAGGTCGTGATGGCGCCCAACAACGGGGTTAGGAAAGTCAACGTAAAGTTCACTAAGTTCTTCTCTTTACTTGGTTCAATTATTCACCCATTTACCGAATTTAACAAGTTAATCCTGATATCGAAAGATAATAATTCAGTGGTAGATAAAATAGCTATAAAGAAGCGCGAGCCAAAATACAAGCATATATATATATACAGCCCCAAGTCCCAAAAGAACCACTACGTGTGTGCCAGGAACTAGTGTAACGAGTGTCACGGGCATGCTAACAAGATAACCAAAAGATAGAATATACAATCGCATTTTCTGAATAAATAGACGAGAACCAAAAGTAAATGAAACTTCATGGTGCTGCTGGGGATCACAAGAGGAAGCAGCTCACCGTGAAGTCAGGTCCGCTACGGTCAATATCTAGATCCGATCTGATAACCAGATGCATCAGCCTCAGAACCTGTACAATTAAGTACAAAAGTGCAGCATGAGTACATATTAAATAAATATGTACCCAGTGAGTATCCCATCTAATCTTGAAGAAGTAGTGACGAGAGGTCGACTTGACACTCACTAAGGTCCAACAGTGTGATATAATGATGATAGAATAAACGCAGTAGACATGTAAGACAGTGAGTAGCAATTATGTATAAAGCACAAAAACCCAAGTAAATACTGGAACAATAACAATGGCCACTTTCTTCCCCCGAATATCTAATACAAGTCAATATCCATGAAACAATGCCAAATAATCAAGCGCACACAAGAATAAGACAACCGGCCGGAGTCATAAGGAAAATATCTATGCATTGTCGAGGATCGAACGACCCGTCCCATAAGTTCATCTCTCAATGAAATCATATCATATCATAGTACGATTCTCCTCCATGCACTACCGAGGATCAAACGACCTGTACCAAAAGTGCATTCTCAATTATATCATCTTTGTGCACTGCCGAGGATCGATCGGCCCGTCCCAAAAAGTGCACCTTTCAATCCGCCGTGGCGTACGACCTGCTCCCATGAGAGTGGGGGAAATCACACATCGCTCGCGGAATGTAAATTGCGAAGCGGTCATGTCACGACCCAAAACCTATGGGTTGTGATGGTGCCGGACACCACTTTCAGGCAAGCCGACCCCTTAATCAGTTGGAACACTTTCCTATTTAACATTTTAGAATCGAATCCTCTTCTTGCATTTTCATTATTAAATAAATAAATTTTTTAATTTAAATACGGCAAGAAACCAACTTAATACAAAAAATGAAATACCACGACATCCCCAGAAACAGGTGACACAAGTCCATGAGCAATTTCTAAGAATTTATACAATTATGCAACGCTTGTTCGAAAAACAAATTGGACAAAGGCAATAAATATAAAACGTAAGTACACAAAAGGGAGACTCCGGCAGCTCTGGAACGCCTCTGGATGAATGCAGCCCGTATAAGTCCCCAAATCGATCACTGTACTATAAAGGTACACGTGCAACAAAATGCACAGAAAGTGTAGCATGAGTACACATACATATATGTACCCAGTGAGTATACCGTCTAAACTCGAAGGAGTAGTGACGAGAGGTGGACTAGATACTCACTATGGTCCAGCAATATATATATATAAAAAGAGATGTAGCTAAAAACAGTAGGCATGTGAAGCAGAAATCAACAAGTGCATAAGAAAATAATGTAATCCAAGTAACAACTGAAAATGACATGCAAGTGCCAAACCTCCATTTACACAATACCTGTCAATCCCACTATGTGCGACTCAGACTCAAGTGATAATACAATACCAGAACAAGACAACCGACCAGAGTCATAAGGGTGGTCATAAGGACTGAGGTCATAAGCTACCCACGATCACGAATCATACCTGCGACTCGTGTGCTAACTCAATAATGATAAGCTCCCCACGATCGCGAATCTTACCTGCGACTCGTGTGATGACTCGATGATGATAAGCTACCCACGATCGCGAATCATACCTGCGACTCGTGTGCTGACTCGATGATGATAAGCTATCCACGATCGCGAATCTTACCTGCGACTCGTGTGCTGACTCGATAATGATAAATTCATATTTAGATATATAGGTTTATATGTGTACCGACTCAACAGTGAACTCAACAGGACCGTGCCAATACCACTGTAGCCAACTGGGATTGAAATCATAATATTTCACCTTTCCATGTCATCTCAACCACAATCACAACTTACAATACATACAAGTTACAAATAAGGCACATAGAGGCATGCTCTTGAGTCCTAAAGCTACCCGACATAGCAATATAGTTGCCATGTACGGACTCTCGTCACTTGGTACATACGCGTCGCCCCACAACATGTATACATAATAAATAAGGAACCTATGGGAACATTTTCCCCTTACAAGGTTGGAAAGGAGACTCACCGCGCTCCGAAGTTTCATCACCGGCTTCCGAGCCCCTACGACGACCCCAACAGATGCGCAACGCCCCCAAACTATCCAAAAAATGATAATCCGATGAAAATATACTCTAATATTTTCTAAAAATTCAGATTAATATAATTTCCAAACTCCGCTCAGTGAATTGACCAAAATGCCCTCGGGCCCACGTGCCCGGATCCCGAAATTTCTCGAAGATAAGTTCTACCCATAACTTTACTAACTCAAATATACAATTTGTTACAATTGTCATGCTCAAATTCATGGCTAAAATCAAATTTTATCAATTCTAGGTTTTCTTGCAATTTCCCCATATTTTCCACAATTTCTCATATCCAATCTATGTAATAAATCTTGTATTTAACTTGGAATAAGTAGAAACAACTTACCTTTGATGCTTGATGAAATCCCCCTTGAAATGCTCTCCAAAATCATCCAAGCCAAATGAAAGAAATGAAAAAATGGCCAAAATTCGAGTTTAAAGAATCTGCCCATGCTTCATCGAGTTGTAGCTTGCACTTGTGCTGCACACGTTGTACATCCTATTAAAATTCCCTTGTTGGACACCTTCTTTTAAGACACCCATAACTTCTTGTAAAAATATCCAAATAACAAACGGTTTGATGATATAGAAACTAGACTCGAAGATCTATTATTTGATAGATTTTAAACCATATAACTCTTTATATATCCCGAGATATGAGCTTCTAAAGTCGGCTCCCTGCATCTGAAAATTCGGGCGAAACTGCTCCACCAGCCATATTCAATCGGTCATAACATTTTGCACAATACTCCAAATGACAAATGGTTTAATGTTCCGAAAACTAGACTTCCAGATCTACAACTTCCAGGTCGCAAATTTTCAGATTCCTTATAGATTATTATATATACGCTTCCAAAGTTAGCTGTTTGATGCACAATTTGCTATCCAAAAAATGCAGCAGAAATTTTCTGCAATTTTCCTTATTTTTTTTAATCCGAAATTCATTCCGTTAACCTTCCGAAATCCACTCGAGGCCCTCAGGACCTTAACCAATTATACCAACATGTCCCAAAAAATGATACGAACTTGCTCGAGGCCTCAAATCACATCAAACAACGCCGAAATTGCGAATCGCACTAAAATTCAAACTTTATGAACTTTGAAATTTCAAACTTCTACATCCGATGCCGAAACCTATAAAATCACGTCCGATTGAACCCAAATTTTGCACACAAGTCATATTCGACATTACGGACATGCTCCAACTTTCGGAATTGGAATCCGACCCCGATATCAAAAAGTCAAACTCTCGGTCAAACTTCTCAAAAACCTTCAAATTTTTATCTTTAGCCAAATGACTTCAAAATGACCTCCGGACATCCGAATTCACTTCCGATCGTGCTCCCAACTCCAGAATCACCATACGGAGCTATTCCCAAACTCGGAATCCCAAAAAGACATCAATATCATTGAAATGAACTTCAAGCCAAACTTAGGAAATTTCTTCAAATATGCTAACTTCCACAATATACACCGAAACGCTCTCAGGGTTATCCAAATCCCGATCCGGACATACGCCCAAGTCCGAAATCACCATACAAACCTAATGGAACCTTCGGATCCTGATTCCGAGGTCGGTTACTCAAAATTCCAGTCTTACTCGATTTCTTCAACTTAAGGCTTCTGAAATGAGAATTTTCCTTTCAATTTAACCCCGAACCTCCTGAATTCAACTCTGACCATACACACAAGTCACAATACCCGAAATGAAGTTGTTCATGACTCCCAACTGCTGAAGGACGCGCTGGATCTCAAAACGACTGGTCGGGTCGTTACATTCTCCCCCACTTAAACAGATGTTCGTCCTCGAACGTGCCATGAACTGCCCCAGAATCATCTGAAATCACAATTTAACACCTCGTGCACCTTCTCGTGCTACCACAACCCAGTTGACCACATTAGCTTGATAAAATCTGAAGATATTACCTTTTATCCATATAATAAACTCAGACCCTAGTTCCAACACCTGAAATTCTCTGCCATGCCTGTTTCTAATATGTGAACACCATGTCAACTATCAGATGAGGCACCAGAACACAACTGCGTATCTTTGTTGAATCAACACCATACACCGCATAATCCATCATCTGACCACAATGACGCTCCCTGAACCTTAATAGCCAGTATTCTACGAATTTGATGGTCTCAAAGCACCTTATAAGATACACACATACATCCTGCTATAATGCTGACGATACCACCACAACGGAGGAGTTGTGTAGAAATTCCTAACCAAATGTAGAGTTAACTAAACATTGAAATCCTTTCTCCTGACTAAGATCATCATCTCATTACAATCAATGATGGTGATTGTCCTGTAATATACTTGCATAGTCTTATCACACTGAACCCAGATTTATAAATTTCATCTCACCCAGTATGAACTGCTCAGACAACCAATCACCCCAAACACGACCGTTAGCCTCACACGATGCCACAATGCGCCAATAGGCCACAATCACACGACACATAAGGAAATGACTCCGGAAGGGACTACTCAACTCACGCAACTAATATGAACTTTCCTCAGAAAATTACGAAGTAAAACACAAGAAATTAATTACAGGAGCCTTGCTCAACATCACACTATTGCGGCGTGCAACCCGATCCAAATAACATACCCGTGGCGGCGTGCCACCCGATCCCATCATAAGATTTACATAAGGAAATATACACAGAGCTGAATTGCTCACTATTACAAATCACTGAATATAGGTCACAAGCACGGTAAGTGCATAATACCATTTTGGGGAGACTGATAGAGCCGTATGCTACAAAACTCCAGCACGACTGAGGTGCGATATATAATCTGAATCTCAGGAGCCATCCTGCTCACATAACCTCGTCACTACGCGGAACCTCAACACATAAGAAATTATCAAGCCATTTCGCAACTCAGACGACACAATCACAATATCACATGAATTTGACGAAGACGGGACAACACTCGATATCCCAATACCCCTCCTTGAGGAGTGCCATAATGAAATGAACACCTCTGACTCGCATGAAGCCCAAAATCTTGTTTAAATCCATTCACTCACTTCAAGCTGATTCTGCTCGCATTGAACTAGGCTGATAGCCTTACCAGGGTCCAAACAACCCGCTTCCTTTTTCTTATACACACGAGGACAACCATCATAGCCGAGATAAACACCCCATAATCCACAACCAACTGAGCCGAACGCCTTCCAGGCATAAATTCTCAACTAAGCAATGTTACACTCCTTTATACTTGGTCTAATTCTTCAACCAATCAGGTGACTACATGTCGCACTTATGCAATCTTCCCACGGCCTTCCACACAAGGTAACAAGTATGAATATCCATACCACCGACCACCCTAAGGCTGTAAAACAATTCAAGGACCCGTAACCAGGATACAAGCCTCTTTCACCAAACACAAAACTCAGATGACACTGAAGAACATTCACATCCATTGCTCTTTCTCCTCCGAGCTCATGACATCCTTGTTAACACCGAGCCGCAACCTCGATTCCTACTTCCGGTTACATACCGCTTATTGCCAACAACATGACCATATATAATAGCATAGGAAATTCCGTCATAACTCCTGAATCACTAACAGGGTGAACAGTTCATCACATAGAAACTTTTACTTACCTCAATTCATGAGAACCATAACAACACGCGAGTGAATTCTCATAATCGCAATACATACCAATCCTCAAGTGGTGGTCTGAACCACCCTAAACCTTCCGGGATCCGCCTACACCAGACATGCCATAGCACCTGAATGCTTCCAAATAAAATCTATTACAATAGCCGGCACGCCCCACACACTTCTGCGCAATCCATACACATACCCAATCACAGCGAATGAACTAATCACTGCCGTACATGTGCCATTTCAACCATGGTTAACCAATCTTTCTTATTCTCAGAGATTATACTGGAGAAGATCGATTCTTACTTACACTGCTTCCTGAAACTCTTAAACACCACGTTCCTCTAACTTTCGAATTCATTAGGACCACTACTGAGAGTCACCCACTCTGACTGGCCCCGAATACAATCAACTCCAAGGCTCTCCTAGCACATGAACACCCTTTCAACGAAGCACGTGACTGAGTCGCTACCCTTACAACTTGCCTTAAGCACGAATTCTTAGTCTTCCCAAGCCTAACCCTGGTCCAATAGGACCAACTTCGCACACATTTATCGAATGCCATGCTCAATTACTGCTATACTCCTTCCCCTTAGCTGTAACAACTTGCCAATATTCCGACAATAACTCTATGAGGATACATCCCCACAACCCAACTGCAGGTGGTGGGACTCCCCCACTTTGGTTAACCTCATTCCTTTAAGCACTACCAGACTTCCTTTCCTTACGCCTGGCTTTTTTGAAATGGAACCACCACCTATCACTTTTCACATATCTTCCTTCATCGCGTGCTTCTTAATTGCGTCCTTAATTCAACATCCTTCTTTGTAGCTCTTTGAGCCAGTAGATCACCACAACTTCAAACACTCCGAAGATCATCTTTCTCGAGCTGCCTTCATTAGAGGTAATTGTTCAATTCTGAACCACTACACACCACGATCTCTGACAACCGATTCTTCAACACCGCTTCACAGCACTCTAACCCCATGCGACCTAAGAGCTATAACACCGGCGAATTTAATATATCTTATTCGATCAAACGACGATACCACAACACGGGTGAATAATCCACCTTGCTCGATATCACCAAGCTTACTACTTTATCAATCCGAACCGGACCATTCATAGTCCAAGTGCCTTTCTTCCGCCGGAACTAAAATACTGAAATCTCGAAACCACGCCCTGAGAAGACCTCCCTTCAAGTCATTCATTGCCCCTAAATATGGGCAAGCATCCTACATTCCTATCAACATCGTGCGATAACAAATCGGAAACACCATAACAATCTGAGCACAGCCTCGAAGTCCTCAGAAACACAATTACTAAGCTGAAACAACATATTATTCTTCTGCTGGGAAGCAACAACAGCCCCAACCAACTGCACATGGAAAACATCTCGCACCATATCCATAGCACTATTTCAATTCCTCAAAGCCTCGAATCATAGCAAGAGTTTCGCGACATATAATATTGAGTAGGAAGAAACATAGGCATTAGGCTTAATGGAATCAAATCGCACGATGAGGAATCAAGAAGGGAAGTACTCCTACAGCCCTGTAGCCTCTCGAAGATAAGTACAGACGTCTCTTTACCGATCCGCAAGACTCTACTAGACTTGCTCATGACTCGTGAAACCTAAGGGAACCTAGTGCTCTGATACCACGTTTTCACGACCCACAACCTATAGGTTTTGATGGCGCCGGACACCACTGTCAGGCAAGACGACCCCTTAATCAGTTGGAACACTTTCATGTTTAACATTTTAGAATTGAAGTCTCTTCATGCATTTTCATTATTAAATAAATAAATTTCGTAATTTAAATATGGCAAGAAACCAACTTCATACAAAAAAAAGAAATACCAAGACATCCCCATAACCGGTGACACAAGTCCATGAGCAATTTCTAAGAATTTATACAATTATACAACGCTTGTTCGAAAAACAAATTGGACAAAGGCAATAAATATAAAACTTAAGTACACAGAAGGGAGACTCCGGCAGCTGTGGAACGCCTCTGGATGAATGCAGCCCGTATAAGTCCCTAAATCGATCACTGTACTATAAAAGTACATGTGCAACAAAATGCACAGAAAGTGTAGCATGAGTACATATACATATATGTACCCTGTGAGTATACCGTCTAAACTCGAAGGAGTAGTGATGAGAGGTCGATTAGATACTCACTGAGGTCCAACAATATATATAAAAAAATGATGTGGCTAAAACAGTAGGCATGTGAAGCAGAAATGAACAAGTACATAAGAAAATAATGTAATCCAAGTAACAACTAAAAATGACCTGCAAGTGCCAAACCTCCATTTACACAATACCTGTCAATCCCACTATGTGCGACTCAGACTCAAGTGATAATACAATACCAGAACAAGGCAACCGACCGAAGTCATAAGGGTGGTCATAAGGACTGAGGTCATAAGCTACCCACGATCGTGAATCATACCTGCGACTTGTGTGTTGACTCGATAATGATAAGCTCCCCACGATCGCGAATCTTACATGCGACTCGTGTGCTGACTCGATGATGATAAGCTACCCACGATCGTGAATCTTACCTGCGACTCGTGTGCTGACTCAATAATGATAAGCTCCCCGTGATTGCGAATCTTACTTTTGCTGACTCGATAATGATAAATGCATATTTAGATATATAGGTTTATATGTGTACCGACTCAACAGTGAACTCAACAGGAATGTGCCAATACCACTGTAGCCAACTGGGATTTAAATCATAATATTTCACCTTTCCATGTCATCTCAACCAAAATCACAACTTACAATACATACAAGGTAAAAATAAGGCACACAGAGGCATGCTCGTGAGTCCTAAAGCTACTTGACATAGCAATATAGTCGCCACGTACGGACTCTCGTCACTTGGTACGTACGCGCCCCCACACAACATGTATACATAACAAATAAGGAATCTATGGGGACATTTCCCCCTTACAATGTTGGAAAGGAGACTCACCTCGCTCCGAAGATTCATCACCAGCTTCCGAGCCCCTACGACGACCCCAACGGATGCGCAACGCCCCCAAACTATCCAAATAACGATAATCCAATAAAAATATACTCTAATATTTTCTAAAAATTCAGATTATATAATTTCCCAACTCCGCTTAGTGAATTGACCAAAATTCCCTCGGGCCCACGAGCCCGGATTCCGAAATTTCTCGAAGATAAATTCTACCCATAACTTTACTAACTCAAATATACCATTTGTTACAGTTTTCATGCTCAAATTCATGGCAAAAATCAAATTTTATCAATTCTATGTTTCCTTGCAATTTCCCCACATTTTTTCCAATTTCTCATATCCAATCTATGTAATAAATCTTGTATTTAACTTGGAAATAAGTAGAAACAACTTACCTTTAATGCTTGATGAAATCCCCCTTGATATGCTCTCCAAAATCATCCAAGCCAAATGAAAGAAATGAAAGAAATAGCCAAAATTCGAGTTTAAAGAATCTGCACCTGCTTCATCGATTGTACCTTGCACTTGTGCTGTACAGGTTGTACATCCTATTAAAATTCCCTTGTTGAACACCTTCTGTTAAGACATCCATAACTTCTTGTAGAAATATCCAAATAACAAACGATTTGATGATTTAGAAAGTGGACTCTAAGATCTTTAATTTGATAGGTTGTACACCATATAACCCTTTATATATCCCGAGATATGAGCTTCTAAAGTCGGCTCCCTGCATCAGAAAATTCTGTCGAAACTGCTCCACCAGCCATATTCAATCGGTCATAACGTTTTGCACAAAACTCCAAATGACAAATGGTTTAATGTTATGAAAATTAGACTTCCAGATCTACAACTTTCAGGTTTTGCAAATTTTCAGATTACTTATAGATTGTTATATATATGCTTCCAAAGTTAGCTCTTCGACGAACAATTTGCTGTCAAAAAAATGTAGCAGAAATTTTCTGCAATTTTCCTTCTTTTTTTTGGTCCAAAATTCATTCCGTTAACCTTCTGAAATCCACCCGAGGCCCTCGGGACCTTAACCAATTATACCAACATGTCCCAAAACATAATACGAACTTTTTCGAGGCATCAAATCACATCAAACAACTCCTAAATCTTGAATCGCACTAATATTCAAACTTTATGAACTTTGAAATTTCAAACTTCTACATCCGATGCCGAAACTTATCAAATCACGTCCGATTGACCCCAAATTTTGCACACAAGTCATATTCGACATTACGGACATGCTCCAACTTTCGGAATTTCAATCCGACCCCGATATCAAAAAGTCAAACTCTCGGTCAAATTTCTCAAAAACCTTCAAATTTCTATCTTTAGCCAAATGACTTCAAAATGACCTCCGGACATCCGAATTCATTTCCGATCGCGCTCCCAAATACAGAATCACCACCATACGGAGCTATTCCTAAACTCGGAATCCCAAACGGACATCAATATCATTGAAATGCGTTTCAAGACAAACTTAGGAAATTTCTTCAAAAATGCTGACTTGCACAATATACACCGAAACGCTCTCGTGTTATCCAAATCCCGATCCGGACATACGCCCAAGTCCGAAATCACCATACGAACTTGCTGGAACTTTCAAATCCTGATTCCGAGGTCGTTTACTCAAAATTCCAGTCTTACTCGATTTCTTCAACTTAAGGCTTCTGAAATGAGAATTTTCCTTTCAATTTAACTCTGAACCTCCTGAATTTCAACTCTGACCATACACACAAGTCACAATACCCGAAATGAAGCTGTTCATGACTCCCAACTGCTGAACGACGCTCTGGATCTCAAAATGACCTTTCCGGTTGTTACATGTCACATGCACACACAATCACTTATAAAACTTACTTTCTATAACCAATTCTTTTCAAATCAAAAATTTCCATAAAGCTTCAGAGAAACAATACTATACATAACATGATATCATAGTACATATGGCAATACAAGGAAGCATATAAGTCATTACAAGGAAGCATATAAGGCATGTTGTGGGCCTAACTACCCGGACATAACAATGATAGCCGCTACGTACTGACTCTCATCACTTGGTGCGTACGTATCCCCCAAAACAAGTGCACATAGCATATAAATCACCTATGGGGACAATTCCCTCTTACAAGGTTAGAAAGGAGACTCACCTCGTGTCGAATCTACCTTTGGGACCGTGAATACGCCCAAAACTCCGAACTCTACACCCGAGGACTCGCAACTAGCCAAAAGGTGTACAATTATATCAATGCATGCTCAATGTGGGGAAATTATCCTATTTATTCAATAAAATCATCATTCTTGAAGAATTCTCAAAATTTAACCCCGAGCCCGCACGCTCGGATTCCGAAAAATTCTCGAAGGAATCACTCACCCAAAGCCTAAGGATCATTAATATGTAGTTTCTACTTGAATTCATAGCATTAAACGGACTATTCGCTAATTTCCTCAAGACTCCTAAATTTTCTACCCAAATCTTGATTTCCAATGACCTAGTAGTTAATCCGATTAATAATTCATGTATTAAACTAGTAATAAGGAGGAATTAACTTACCTCTGCAGTAGCTAGGTCGTGGTGTGTTCTTCCCAAGCTCATAAGTCTCTAATGAAGGTATGAAATGAAGAGGGATGAAGAAATTCTGTAATTTAAAGATTATGAACTGCCTGGCCTATAGGCACTTGCGGCTCGAGGACCGCACCTGCGGTCTCGCCCCTTCGAGCCAGGGCTCGCACCTGCAGAACTGGGCAACAGGGGCTGGGGTCGCACCTGCGGAGGGATTGCCGCACCTGCGGTTCCACTCCTGTGGACCTTTGTCCGCACCTGCGAGAAAGGGGGACCTCACCTGGGGTCGTACCTACGATGCTTGGGACCGCATGAGCGGTCCCTCACATGTGACGGGCAACAGCACCTGCAGTCACACCAGATCAGGTGCACCAGCAGTTGCATCAGCTGGTTTTTAGCCCCATTTTGTGCCCGAGAGGCACCTGGGCCCACCCGAGCCCCCGTCCAAATATACCAACAAGTCTTAAATCATAATACGGACTCGCTCGAGCCTTCGGAACACCCGAAACAATGCTAAATCTCAAATTCACACCCCAAAACCCCTAAAACCATAACTTAAGAAACTTCAAGTTCTTGATTCCTATAAAAATGCGCCGGACATACCTATACAACTTGGAATGACATCAAAATTTTGCGGACAAGTCATAAATGACATAACGGAATTATTCACGGTCTCGAAATCACATTCGGACCTTGATAACATAAACTCGCATTTCAAACCAAATTTCAAACTTAAGGAAATCCTTATTTCTATATCGGGCGTCGGCACGCTCCCGGGTTGTCGAAAACCCATTCTGAACATACGCTCAAGTCTGAAATCATCATAAGAAGCTACTGACACTGTCGGAACTTGATTCCGAGGTCGTTTGCTCAAAATGTTGACTGAAGTCAAACTTGGCCAAATAGGCCAACCTTAAGGAACCAAGTGTTCCTATATTGCTCAAAACACTTCCAAATCCCGAACCACTAGTCCCCGCAAGTTAAAAATCACAAGAAGCCGCTATGGGAAGACTTATACAGGGGAACGAGGTCCGATAACGTAAAACGAACGGTCGGGTCGTTACATTCTCCCCCTCTTAAATAAACGTTCGTCCTCGAACGGGACTAGAATCGTACCTGAAGTGCTGAATAGCTGTGGATATCTGCTCCGATGTCCTCCTCGGACTCCAAAGTTGCCTCATCGACTGGTTGGCCCCTCCACTCGACCTTGATGGCAGAAACTCTCTTAGACCTCAACTAGCGGTCCTGTCTATCAATATTTACAGTAGTCTATTATCAGTTTCACTATTTACAGTTCTTTCTTTCAGTTTCTTTATATACCAGTGCAATTCAAATTCACTATTTGACTTATGATTAGGAGCCTGTGGCAATTTTTGATAAGTAGGTTCAACAGATGACGTCAAATGATATTTCATCGGTGATGGCTTAGTGAAGAGGTCAACTGGTCTAAAAGGCGACATAGGAGACCGATCATGATATATGAAGCAGATATCCTCAGCATTTTAATATCACTCAGGGGCCGAGGGACACAATACTGAGGATTGTTGGATCCTCAAGCGAGCAGTCGAGAGCTTAATAGAACAAAAGAAGGTGGTACTAAGGGATGAAGAAGCTCCCAAGGTGACCAATAATTCGTTGCCTTCTCACAATAACGAGCCGATTATTGGTATGATTTGTGTAGACCGAGATTTTGATCCGACACTAAAAGATATCATCGCCATTTCTGATGTAGACAAGAAGCCCAAAGCGGCACCTAAGTAATCTAAAGAGGTGACGAAAAGCAACTCCTTCCTTAGGCCACAGGAAAGGTTGAAACCAAGACAGGGACAAGGCCTTCTAAAGATGTTGTTCTTTATGTTCCCAGGGCGCCCAAAAAAGAACCATTTGTGTTGAGCCCTCCCAAGAGATGGAAACAAAACAAGGCTATGTTGAATGTCCCGAAGATGTACATACCGAAGGGGACGTATGTGGCGCGGGGGCCGATAATTTCACCAAGGCTGAATGAGCTCATGGTTATCAGTCGCGCAGAACAGAGTCCCATAAAGGATACCACTAACATACCCTATAACTACAATAGAACGGTGGTGACTTACAAAGGAAAATACATCACGGGGCCTCACTTATATCCTTGTTGATAAGCTCAAGTGCGCATCAAAAAGTTCTGATCAAAACGCTTAATGAAGCATATGTTCCGGCTGAGACTATAGTTGAACAAATGGAAAGAATAGTGGAACGATTCTTCGAGGTAAACTGTATGTCATTTAGAAAAAATGACTTTCCCCCGGAAGGGGCTTCCCACAATAAAGCTCTCTACCTAACCGTTAAATGTGAAGGGTCGTAAAAAGGGTTATGGTGAATGGCGGATCTGGGGTCGACATTTGCCCTCTGTCAACCCTAAAAATAATGGTGATTGGCACTAAGAGAATCATACCCAACAATGTGTGTGTTCGTGCATTTGACGGCATCAAAAGGGACACAATAGGAGAAATTGACTTGGTCTTGATTATCGGCCCTGTAGACTTTGAAGTGACATTCTAGGTCTTAGACATGGACACCTCCTACAATTATCTCCTCGGAAACCCCTGGATTCATGCCGCGGGAGCGGTACCCTCAACCCTCCACCGGATGGTTAAATTCGAGCACGAGGACCAGGAGATTTTGGTCCATGGAGAAGACAAGCAATCTATTTATAGGGATCCATCAGTCCCCTTCCTGTAAGAAAGAGAAGGTAGCGAGCATATAGTCTACCAGGCTTTCGAGATTGTGGTTGTGGACCAATTTGAGGAAGGGACCCAATGTCCTCAACCCTTCTTGTCGAATGCATCAACCATGGTCTCTAGTGACATGATTAAACATGGGTACGCACCTGGAAAAGGGCTCGGGGTATCCTTGCAAGGCATTACAGAACCTATCACCTTTCCTACCAGTAAGAAGTTCTTTGGCATAGGGTTTCAAGATACTCCTGATGATGAAAAATGGGATGACCAGCGTAAGAAAGATTTTAGGGTGTTTCCTCAACTAATCCCACACATCAACGAATCATTCTTCAATCCAAAATACATAGAGAAACAAGAGGAGGCCTTCATGGCCGAAGAAATTGAAGAAATATGTAGAGCAATGAGACAGATGTTGTATGAAGCTCATATGGTCCAACCAGGAGAAGGCTCAAGCACTATTGAGGTGCAATATATGGGGCCTGATGCCAAGCTCCAAAATTGGAAGGCTACTCCATTCCCAGTCAGGCGGGAGTCCCGGTAGTTCAGCCTTGCCATCCTTTCTGCACTTCAAGTTATTTCAGGGTGTAACTCGGGTGTTTTTAATTTATTGTCTTTTCAAATTATGATGTAAACCCTCCTATGTTAAAAAATTCAATGAAATGAAATTAACATTTCATAGTCCATTCTTCCAAATTTTTGTTTTTTTTTCTTATCTCTCTTTTCAGTTATAATAATGCGGACTTAAATAACATGACATGTTTGTGGACTTCACGCCCAGATCTTGATACGCCGTCTAACAAAGAAATAATGAATCTAGAACCGCAACATGATGAAGATGAGGCTTTTAGGGAAATAAATCGAGAATTGGAACAATTCGAGAATAAGCCTAAGCCAAACTTAAACAAAATCGAACTGGTTAATTTGGGTTATTCAGAAGAGATCCGAGAAACCATGATAAGTATCACCACTGCAGAAAGAACTAGGGTTGCTTTGATCCAACTTCTGCTCGAATTCAAAGACGTGTTTTCCTGGTCTTATGATGTCATGCTCGGACTGAGTGTTGATTTAGTGGTGCACAAATTGTTCACCTACCCCGGTTATCCACCCGTCAAACAAAAACAGAGAAAATTTAAAACAGACATTAGTGATAAGATCAAAGAAGAGGTCACTAAATAGTTAAAAGCTGGAGTAATCCGAGTGGTCCAATGCACCACGTGGCTTGCTCATGTGGTCCCAGTACCAAAGAAAAATGGGAAAGTCCGAGTGTGTGTCGACTATCGGGATTTGAATAAAGCAAGCCCCAAGGATAACTTTCCATTGCCAAACATCCACATCCTGGTTGACAATTGTGCCAAACATGAGTTACAGTCTTTCGTAGATTGTTATGCTGGGTATCACTAGGTTTTGATGGATGAAGAAGATGCAGAAAAGACGACCTTCACCACACCTTGGGGTACTTACTGTTACTGGGTCATGCCATTCATTCTGAAGAACGCCGGGGCAACCTATATGAGGGTTATGACCGCCATTTTTCATAATATGATGCACCAGGTTATTGAGGTGTACGTGGATGATGTGATTATAAAATCTAGGACGCAAGACGATCATGTGGAGCATCTGAGGAAATTCTTTGAACGTCTGCGTAAGTATGATTTGAAATTAAATCAAGAAAAGTGTGCATTCGGAGTTCCATCTGGGAAATTGCTAGAGTTTATATTCAGTCGACGGGGCATCGAGCTGGACCCGATAAAAATAAAATCTATTCGGGATTTGCCTCCTCCGAAAACCAAGAAGGAGGTCATGAGTTTGTTGGGTAGGTTGAATTACATCAGCAGGTTCATCGCTCAGTTGACATCCACGTGTGAGCCTATATTCAAGCTGTTGAAGAAAGAAGCATCAATTAAATGGACGGACGAATGCCAAGACGCTTTCGACAAGATCAAAGAATATATGTCGAATCCGCCAGTGTTGGTCCCACCAGAACTAGGAAAGCCTTTGTTCTTGTATTTGACGGTGTTGGAAAATTCCTTCGGTTGTGTTCTCGGGCAGCATGATGTGACCGATAAGAAAGAACAATCCATATACTACCTGAGCAAGAATTTCACAAGCTATGAGGCCAAGTACACCTTGTTGGAAAGAACTTGCTGCGCCTTAAATTGGGTTGCCTAGAAGCTCCGACATTACTTGTTGGCTTATACCACTTACCTCATCACTGGGCTGGATCCTCTGAAGTATATATTCCAAAATCCAATGCCCACCGGGAGATTAGCAAAGTGGAAAATCCTGTTCACCTAGTTCGACATAGTCTATGTCACCCGCACGACGATGAAAGCTCAAGCCTTGGCTGATCACCTAGCTGAAAATCCTGTCGATGACGAATATCAACCTTTGAGTACTTACTTCCCGGATGAAGAAGAAAACTCGGTCGTGATAATCCCAGAAAGCACCAACACTTGGAAAATGTTCTTTGACGGAGCTGTAAATGCAAAAGGTGTTGGTATTGGGGAAATCTTGATTTCGCCCACGGGACAACACTATCCAGCCACCGCTCGTCTTCAGTTTTTCTGTACAAACAATACTGCTGAATATGAAGCCTGCATAATGGGCATGAATATGGAAATTGACATGGATGTAGAGGAGTTATTGATCATGGGAAATTCTGACTTGATCATCAAGCAAGCTCAGCGGGAGTGGAAAACGCGAGATGTAAAGCTTCTTCTATATAGACAACATGTGGAGGATCTTGGCAAACGATTCAAAACCGTAGAATTCAGGTATATTCCTCGATGCCACAATGAGTTAGTTGATGCACTGGCTACCTTAGCTGCAATGCTTCGATATCCGGGCAATGTCCATATTGACCCGCTGGATATTCAAATCCGAAAAAGACATGGTTATTGTAACACGGTCAAAATAGAGCCCGATGTCCAACCATGGTATCATTATATCAAAAGGTTCTTGAAAACAAAAGAATTCCCAGAGCAGGCCAATGAGGACCAAAAGAGAACCATTAGAAGGCTCGCCAGCAGTTTCTACTTAAGCGGGGAAGTGTTGTATAAAAGAACTCCCAAGTTGAATCTATTAAGGTGTGTGGATGCCAAAGAAGCTGAGAAGATTATGAACGAGGTACATTTAGGAGTATGCGGTCCTCATATGAATGGGTACATCCTCGCAAAGAAAATCCTGCGGGCAGGATATAATTGGATGACCATGAAGAAAGAATGTTTCAGCTTTGTCCGGAAAAGCCATAAGTGTCAAATACAAGGTGATTTGATCCATGCACGACCTTCAGAATTGCATCCCATGTCAGCACCTTGGTCTTCGTTGCCTGGGGAATGGATGTCATTGGGCCAATCAAGCCGAGATCTTCAAACGGGCACAAATTTATCTTGGTTGCTATCGACTATTCACAAAATGGGTCGAGGCAGTCACGTTCAAAGTCGTCACTAAGAAAGCAGTGGTGGATTTTGTGCACTCTAACATCATTTGTAATTTTGGTATCCCAAAAACTATCATTAACAACAATGCCGCAAATCTAAACAGTCACTTGATGAGGGAGGAATGTGAACAGTTTCAAATCACACACCGCAATTCAACCCCTTACCAGCCCAAAGCCAATGGCGTCGTTGAAGCAGAAAATAAAAACATCAAGAAAATCCTCAGAAAAATGATTCAAAGTTCTAGACAATGGCACGAGAAATTTCCTTTTGCATTATTGGGATATCGCACGACCGTGCGCACATCGGTTGGAGCTATGCCCTATCTACTGGTGTATGGCACTAAAGCCGTAATACCTGTGGAAGTTGAAGTTCCCTTTCTTCTGATCACTGTCGAAGCTGAAATTGAGGATGATGAATGGGTCAAAACCCGGCTGGAACAGTTAACTCTGATTGATGAGAAAAGAATGGCCGCAGTTTGTCACGGGCAGTTGTACCAACAAAGAATGGCCCGCGCCTATAACAAGAAAGTGCGACCTAGGAATTTCAAAGTGGGAAAACTCGTCCTGAGACGTATCCTACCACACCATGAAGAGGGGAAAGGAAAATTCGCCCCAAATTGGAAAGGTCCGTATATCATAAGGAAATTGCTACCAAAAGAAGCATTGTATTTGGGGGACATTGAAGGAAATTACCCCAAAACGGCTGTCAATGCAGATGCAGTCAAAAGGTACTATGTTTGACCTTTTCGTGATGTTGACGCTCCCGATCGAAATGACGAAGGCTTTCATTCACCCTACCCCAAACACTACCAACTTTTGTAAACCCTTTTGAGCCGGTTACTTTTCTTTGATTACCCTCTTGGGAACCTGAAAGTGTTATTAAAAAAAAGGAAAAATAGAAAAGAAAAAATAATGAAATGGAAAACAAAAGGAAAAATGAAAAAAAATCAAAACATAAACCAAAACAAATATGTTTCCCTGAACTATGTTCGACTTGATTCCGAAACGATACGCAGGCAGCCTCTATCAGGGGGTTCAGTCACACCAAAATAAAATCCCACATTTCCCCAAAGGTTTAAGCTAGGGAAAATGTCATGTTTGGCGATGATCTCGCCTGGAAGGTTCCAAAGTTGTAATTCAACAATGAATTCTTTTCCCGAAAACCCTATTCAAGTGCTTCCGATCAATCGGCAAAGATGTCTAAAATTGGAGGATACAGTTGTTTGGATCTTATACAAGAAATGAGAGAAATTAAGATAAGAGAGTCTTATGGGTGAAAACCCACACGGTCACCGTGAGGCGATGGCAAGAAGAGAAATTAGAATGAGAGAGTCTTATCGGTGAAAACCCACACGGGCACCATGAGGCAATGATGAGAAGAAAAATTAAAATGAGAGAGTCTTGTCAGTGAAAACACGCGAAGAGCACTACAAGGCGACCGTGAGAAGAGAAATGAGAGAGGTTAGTTGGTGCAAACCCGCAAAGGGTGCTAGTGATCAAAAAGGATAATGGGTCAGTGACATGGACACAGTCCGGGGCAAGGTTTCTCAATCTCGAGGTGATAGTTGTGATGAATTTCTGAGGGTCGGACAGTTTACACGGATCAGACATCCAGTCCAAAAGGCATGTAATATTCATTGAAGTCCGCATTCACTTCACATAAGTCCTTCGTTCTTTTTCCCGAAAGGGATACCTTTTGTTTAAATTCATTGTCCATTCTATCATTTATTTTCTTTTGAATCCCTTTCGGTCTAACTCTGTTTTGAAATTAAGGCAAAGAAAGGATGGCAAGACTGATTTAAAGGGTTCTCATTTGATACGGGCTAGTATGCAAAAAGGTACCCAACCTCGTCAGGGGCATCGAGTCGATCTCGACTGGCCATAGCGGTCGATGCTCCAAACTTAGAACCCTTGAAATGAGAATATCAAATCGAAGTGCCTTTGAACGCAAATGAATTTGAAAGGTGGAGTCCCATGTGGCTAACTATCTTGGCAGAGTTTGAAAGCTGAAGTACTCCAAATGCTCTAAAGTTGAAATTTGAGGTAAAAGTCAGAACTGAAAGGCCAATAAAGGCGAAACGAAGTCAGAAAGGTTAAGTCCCACGCGACTAACCGTTGCAGCAGAATTGGAGGAGCCAAAATTCTCCCTGATACTCCAAATCCAATGAGAAAAAGCAAGTGGAAGGCCTATCAAGGCAAAATAAAGTCAAATGTTGGGTCCCACGTGACCGATCACCATTGTAAAATCTGGAAAGCAAGCAAGCGGTTGAGATCTTTTTCAAAGGGGCCGAGATCAAGCAGTTGAAATAATCAAGGCCGCAAAACCAACCACCATTCCAAACTAAAAAATTGTTCTTTGTTTGAAAGTAGGAAACAAGTGCAACTCGAAAGCAATCGTGCACAAAGCAGGCGCAATCAAAAGAAATTGCGCAAGAGCTAGAAGGAGCTCTGCAACTTTGACTCCAAAAAGGGAAGTTTCCTCCAAAGATCCTTTCCCGCATTCATGAAAATAAAAGAAAGGAGAAGAAAAAATAAAATAAAAAGAAAAAGAAGAAATAATGTTGAAAATGATTCAAACCTAAAGTACCATAGGGTCTCAAATCCCTAGCTAAACCTTTTCCAACAAAGGATATTCCATTCCTTAGTTGATGCCAACATAGGGTCTCACTCCGTAGCAGACACCAGCACAACCTGGTGATCCTTTCCTAACAACAGCATAAAATGTTGATCTTTTGCTGACACTGGCATAACCCGATGATCTCTTTTCCTGGCAACAACATAACATGTTGACCTTTCCAGACACCAACATAACCTGGTGACCTTTTTCTTGACAACAACATAACCTATTAATCTTTTCTTGACACTGGCATAACCTAGTGATATATTTTCCTGACAACAACATAACATGTTGACCTTTTCTAGATATCGGCATAACCCGGTAATCTCTTTCCTGGCAACAGCATAACATGTTGACCTTTTCAGATAGAAGCATAACTTGGTAATCTTTTTCCTGACAACAACATAACCTGTTGATCTTTTCCTGACACTGGCATATCCCAATGATCTCTTTTCCTCACAACAACATAACCTGTTGATCTTCTCCAGATATCGGCATAACCTGGTAATCTCTCTCCTGGCAACAACATTACCTATTGACCTTTCCAGACACCAGCATAACCTGGTGATCTTTTTCCTGACAACAACATAACCTGTTGATCTTTTCCTGATACTGGCATAACCGAGTGATCTATTTTTATTGACAACAGCATAACCTGTTGATCCTCCTAGACACCGGCATAACCTGGTGATCTCTTCTTGACGACAGCATAACCTGTCAATTTTTTCCAACATAGGGTCTCCAATCCGTAGTTAATTTTACTTTTAGGCATAGGGTATCCACCCCCTAGTCTATGTTCACTCCAGGTACACCATTCCCGACTTTTCATTTCTTTGAATAATGAAAGTAACATAGATTTCGTTACAATAACTCACGAAAATTTCCTAGTGAAAACAGGGGCAGAAAATTTCGTTCGGTTGTTTTTAATTTTGCGCAGATTACACTTTAGAATAATGGATTCAAGACGACCAAAATAAGAAGTTTCGGTCTAGAATAAAAGAAAAGAAGAATAAGAGAAGGCCATGCCCAAAGTATAGAAGCAACAAAGATGCGGAATGCTAGAGACAAGATTGAAGTCGCAAGCTATGCACGTCCCCTCTTGATCCGAAAAGCCGAAGAAGAATGAACCAGCACCTACAACTAACAAAGCATCAAGTTTCATATCAGAGTCTATATAAAGAAGCAGCAAAGACTCAAGATCAAGCTATATAAGGCTAACAGATAGAAATCTTGTAACTCGTAGTTGATAGGTTTAGTATAGTCTTTTTCATTTTGATTTTAGTGTAATAAGGAGCTTAGCAACGATAACAGCAGCAACAGCCGTAGTGAAACCACAGTTACTCGGTAGTCCTAGCTACCAAAACTTCCAGAACTACACTGACCTGATTCCTTTATAGCGCAGGATATGTAGGAAACCTGTTGAAGCAGGGTTCAATCAAACTTTTCAAAAACGCATCACATGGAATATTTGTACAGGTAAAAGTTGTTCATAACTGCTCACTTTGTCTTTTCCCGAAAACATATCATGTTTTCGAACAAAGAGGGGCAGCTGTGAGCATGTGATATTTCACCCACTAAATACTCCTACAAAATTTGTTAAATAATTTAATTTTTATAGATTTTTGTTGAATTTCATTGTCTATGTGAGAATTATTTGCATTGAATGATCATAATTCATACTTTAAAATTTGTAAAATATAAATAAATAACAAAAACATTTTTAATGCTTTTATTATTTGACATAATTGAGTTTTGATAATTTAGTTGCTCAATTTAATCATTCTACCAAGAAATTGCAAAATTTATTTTCTAAATGATTGGGAGTATTAAATTAAATGATTTTATTCTTGATTAACTCATCATATAATCTACAATTAGACAAATTAAGTTAGACTTAATTACTACATTTTTTTTGGTTAAGTTTTAACTTAATTGGAGTTAATTAAGTAACCTAGATTTGCAAAAATGAGCTCAAAATCGGACCTGGACTAAAAATTGCCCAGGGCCAAGTTTCCTTCCCCTAAATACCCAGCCCAAATAAGCCAAACCCGTCCAAAAATCCCATCTCCTAAACGACCCTGTTTTAAGAAAGAGGTCAATCCTAGCCGTTGATCTATTTAGATCCAACAGCTGGGAACAGATAATTAATAAATCTCTATCTCTCTCTCTATCTCTCTCTCTCTCTCTCTCTCTCTCTATATATATATATATATATATATATATATATATATAGAGAGAGAGAGAGAGAGAGAGAGAGATAGAGAGAGAGATAGAGATTTATTAATTATCTGTTCCCAGCTGTTGGATCTAAATAGATCAACGGCTAGGATTGACCTCTTTCTTAAAACAGGGTCGTTTAGGAGATGGGATTTTTGGACGGGTTTGGCTTATTTGGGCTGGGTATTTAGGGGAANGCCGACTTCCGCCGTCTCCCGCCCATCTTTGCCGCCCCGAAATCGCCAACCGGCGGCGGAGCTTCACCAAATCACCTCAAAATTTCACCAGACAATCCTCTCCCTCCCCTAAATCACCCCCTACCATTAGCTTCACCAAAAACCCACCCAAAATTCATCAATTTTAGATCTAGGAATCAAAACCCTAGAATCTCTTTTATTGACCAAATTGAAGACCCACTATGACTCAGACCTACATGAGTCAATAGCTCTTGATGAGAGCTATTGATTCATGTGGGTTTGGATCATTTCCGAACCCCGCCATAGTCTGGCCAAAATTCGGCGATCCAAATTTTTCCGGCCAAACATGTTCTAATCTACTGGTACTTTCCTTATCTCGTTTTTAATCAGTTATGTATAGTTTGTTGTAGTTTAGGTTTGTCTGTATTTATTTCTAATTTTTAAAACTAATTGGTCTGGATTTTGCCGAATTTTATTTCTCTAAATATTGATTCGAATGTTAGTTGATTCTATGCATGAATTAGTTAGTTTAATTTTGATTCGGGTTTCTCCTGATTTCTTCTCAAACCGTGTCTTCTTCTAAAAATGATTGACTAATTACTTAGGGGTATTGATTTACTCATCATGGTTGAATATGTTAGGTTTAGGCCCCTGATTTGGGTTGTTATAAGTCTAGATTTAACCTTAATTGTCTTTAGTTGATTAACGACCGTTCAAGTTTAGTTACACCTACCTGATTCTCATGATGTTATAGTTCTAATCACGAGCATTCCTTTATGTATGATTTAATCGATTTTAGCTTCAGCTTTTTCTTCTCCTAGATTAGTTTATGAGTTATATAACCAGCCTCTATCTTAGTCAAATTCCATATGTCTCAGGATGATCACTTAAGTTAATTACTGATTTGTAGTGTTAGGTCAGTTTAATCTTAATTCTTAGGGAAAACTTTGCATGTTAACCTTCCACCTGATTTAAGTGATTAAGCAGTTATGGATTAGTAATTAAGATTCTGATTTTGGGGTAATTAATAGAAAATTAACCGCACATGACTAGTTAAGCTTAAACTTAGGTTTAAACCACAAACTAAGTCATAACTCAAAGGTATTCAATTTAGCCTAATGATTCAACCAAGCTAATCATTAGTAACTTCATTTGATTTAGCTATGTTTAAGTTCAAAATAATTCCCTTAATCTTATTCTTAAGCTAATTTCAGCTTCTTCAACCTAGTAAATAACTTAAGCTAATTAGTACTGATCATTAATTAGAATAAAGCTAATCAACTTAGGAAATAACCTAATCCTTAAATACTAAAGAGGTTGTTCTGAGGGTACTAACGGGGTAGTTTAGGAACTTCAATTGAAGAATCTTGGGAGTAACAACCCAAGAAACTTCTAGAATTAGGAAAATATCACAAAACAAAATCATAACTCATAAAATCAGATTTTTAAGGGTAAAACAGTAACTTTAAAACGGGATAAAGGCTGGAAATATAGGAACATTCTAGAAGGGGGGTACAGATGTCCAATAGGATAAGGATGGATAGCCGTACCTGTACTAGTTCAGCTTAATAAGATAAGGTATATTCTGTAAAGATGCTACCCTAAAATTCCCTATAAATAGACTAGGATATGTTGAAAAATGGACACATTTTTACACACTCTAGACACTTTTTTACATCTGAAAAGAGACTCCTGAAAATCTTCTTCTAAAATTCTATCTTTGGAGATATTCACTCTGAAATCTACTGATAGAGAAACTGCTTTAAGAGATACAGAAATGCTCTCTCGAAATGCTGATTTCAATCTTTTGTTCTAAAAAGATATTTCAAATCAAATTTCATGAAAAATTTCCTTTTATCATGACAAAGAAAAATCTGTTTCAATATATGGTCTGGCTCTGATTTTGCTGAGGTTCTCTGGGGTTTAAAACTGGTATTTCAAGATTGTCTTTTCTAGGTTTGTCTTCTGGGCTGTTGTTGTATTAGTGCTGCTGATTAAGCTCCAAGTTTCTCTATTTATTGACCTTCATTTGGTCTTGCTTCCTAGCTGTTCTTTTCTCTTCAAAAGGTATGTGACCATCTTTAGATGAAATAAAACTTGTATAATCTGAATCATGTCCATATCTGTGTGTATTTGTGTTTTGGCTTTATTTGTAGATCATATGTGTTAATACTAAGACTTTGTTGGTTGAGGACTGTTTTAAATTTTGTGAAAAAAAATGTGCAATAATCTGTGCGAATCATGCAGAACACCTTTTGAGATGGGAATCTGACCATTATTTGGGTCAGATTCAATTTAAACATGCAAGTTTATCCAAATGCAGGTGTTTGATTTGTTTTGGCCAAAGAATAGTGTGCGGCTTTGATAAAAGTTAAAATCAGTAACACCATTAGGAGTTTATCTAATTTAGGTGGAGAGCAAAGAGTATTTTAGAAACGTCATCTAGTTAGCGCATTTATTTTCATGTGTATTAAGAGGAAAATTGTAGGTATGAAGTTGGACAATACTGTAAAGAAAATGTTTATTTCCTTCGAATCACTATCCATTTTCCCTTTACTCATGATTTATTGTAATAAGTTGGATTGGACTTTATAAAAATCTATATTCATCTTTATTTTTTCTTATTATTCCCTAAAATCTAGAATTTCCTAAAATTGATATTCAACTTTGTTTTTCTTTTATTTTACTGATTTGGAATTTCAATTTCTCCAAAGCGGGCCAGACCTACGAGAGGTCCCAAGAAGCTTAAATGGGGCTTGCACTTTACGCCATTGGGCTTGGGGATAAAGCCCAAAGTTTTAGCGTTGGACTTTAGTCTTAAAAATCAGCTTAGACTAGTTTAAAAACGGGTTCATATTTTCACTCAACATTTCGAACATCATCAATTGTCCATATGGTATAACGAAATTTACTATCCAAAATGTTTTTTTTCCTATGTTTTTGTATGTATGAATTGTAAAAATAAACAACATATTTTCTCCCTCTCTTTCAAATGATGAAACGCCCCTAGTCCAATATGTGAACTGGGCAAGACTTAGGACAAACACTGCTGGCCCAAATAGCAGGCCCGATTCTTAAAATCCAGACTTGTATTGTTTCGTCTTTTTAGCACAGCCTGATACAAATACGAGGAACAAAAAATGTGTAAATTGGATAATATTTTATATATTCATAATTTCAATTTGGAAATGTATACAATTGTAATGATATTTTCAACTTGAATAATTCATTCCTTTTTATATAATGTGTTAGTTGAAATGTGTTCAAACGAATCAATTTTGTGCCTTCACTTCCCTTCGTTTTTGTATGCTTTTGGTAGAATTGTATAACTTCTACTTTTCACAAATAGCCTAAAATAGGATTGGCCTAAGTGCTAATTGCTAAAATTGGGCTTGATTTTGCCATAGCCCAAACACTTGTCCTTAGGCTAGCTAACTTAGTTCTTAGATGACTTTGAACACATACCCTATAGTCCAGAAAATATCTCTTTTATATTAATACTACAAAGATTTAGAGAATAAATGAATAATGATTATTGCTTCATATAAGCATTTAAACCGTCATGACCATAGTCATGATTACGTAATCTACAATCGGGTTTGCAACTCATGCTCTTGACCACAACTCCGAACAATAATAAAAATCACACTTTGTAAATCGCGGGTGCATTTCATTTGGCGCGTTTATAATGTGTCCAAAAATGACAAGTGCATGCCATCGTGACTTGTTTCAAGATAATCCATAAATATTAAAAGCGGCTAAAAAGTAAAAAAGGCTAAATGCACAGTAGGTTCAAATATGTAAATAATCAGATAATTAGGCCAAATATCAATATTTAAGAGACCGTGCTAGAACCATGAAATACGGGAGTGCCTAACACCGTCTCCCGGGTTAACAAAATTCCTTACCCAAATTTCTGATTCGCAAACAATTTTAAACAGAGTCAAAAATCTCCTCGGTTTGGGATTTCAATAAATGGTGTACGGAACAGCGTAAAAATCCGGGTGGCGACTCTAAAACTAAAAAATTAATAAATAAATCCCAAATTCGAATAATGTCACTTTAATTGGAAAAACTTCTTTATCTACCCTTACCTGGAAGGAAAAAGGAGGTGTGACAAGTACACATGCATTTATTACAGAGAATTGCAATTGATAATGATATTTAATGTTTTGACTACGGATATGTACTTTCATTTCAGAGCCATTTGTCTTGGTCATCGTGTCGCTTCCCAACGTCGGTTCTAAGTCGGTTCCCACTCGAGGTCGGCATGGTGAAGACCCGAGGTCAGACCATGGGTCGCGCTTTGGTTTCCGTATCACACAACTTTCTGATGTCGTAATACACATAAAATCGACCCTCCTGATTCAGCCGTTTACAGATAGTCCCCACGTTTCTTAGAGTGGAACGATAAGAAACGTTCTTGACTATTCATTCCTTTCATATTTCCGTTGTGGTCCCGACTTACTAGAGCATTTAATGATGTCCCTCAAAAGACTGTGTGAGGTCGATGTCTGTGCGATCCTCGAGAAGACCCACGAACCGCTAATGATTCAATCTTTCCTGTTTCTCAAACGTTACCTATGTTGTTGCTATAAATGTTGCATCTATGTGCTATCCGAATTTCTACTTCCATTTTCAAGCTTTTGAGGCTCCCTTTGTGTTCGTCCCTCTCCTCAGATTTATCTCCTCTTCCCCTCTATAGTAGAACTTGAGTTAGTCATGACTAAGACTTCCAAGATGATTCCTAGAAGAGAGGATACTTCTTCCCTCGTACGTACGTCAAAAGATAAGAAGAAGAAACCACCGAAGATAGAGCAGTGTATTCCTAGCGATTTTGAGATGATCTCCGACCTCAAAATCGATAACCCCCCTAACAAACCGGGTCGATGCGAGCCTATATCCAGATACATCAATATAATTCCCGAAATCGAGAGGGTAAAAATCGATTGTGGCTAGGGGGAGACAACGCTTGTTGAGAATCCCAGGCCTGAAGAAGACATGACTACTTATAAAGTTGGCTTCCTCAGCATCTACACGTACCCCTTCACACTCGGACCCGTAGATTCTTACTCTCCACTATCGATCGATCCGATAATACTGGATTTCTGCTGCCAATACCGGGTAACACTCGGTCAGATATACCCCTCTTTCTGTAGGATCATATATATGCTTCGGCACTCTTCTAACCAGATCGAGGGAATGACTTTTACCCTCGATCACTTGATACAGTAATACAACCCTCGACTCTTTCAAGGAGGTTTAATCAAGCTTCACCATCGATCTGCGAAGACATTTTTCACGAGCATCGATGAGGACAAGGATCGAGGCTGGATGAGTCGGTTGTAGGAGTGAGGACCTCAGACATTATTCCAGCCGACCGAATGCCATTCCTAGAGGAATGGAATACGAATCGTAAGTACCGTCATTTCTTGAGACATGTTTCGTTCCTATCTCATCTCCTTTTTCTGAATTGACCCTTTCTTGATAATACAACCCCCATCCGGTTCCCCGACGCTGTCCTAGACATCTAAGGATGGATCAAGCGCTTAGACTCTGCTTTTCCATATGTTATGCGCTCATGGAGGGATTTGTCCAGAATGCGCTGGCAAGCCAAAAAACATGGTAAGTCCTTCGCGTATTTCAACGCAGCCATTTTTCCATAAGAGCGGGACTGACATGCTCTTTCAACACAGGCCTTTGGGATAACTAGTCAAAAAGGACGCCTCCGCCCGGCAAGGCGAGTGCCTCTAGGCCCGAGAAGGGCAAGAAGAGGAAAGAGGGGACTTCGGGTGAGTCTCTGAAATTAAAAAGAATTAGGGTCCGTAAGCCCAAAACTGATGCTACGGTCCTAAATCCAGCTGCTGCAGCAAGTCTGCGTGCTACAAATGATGATGGTTGTGAAGAACGCCCAATAGCACAAGGGGCGGAGAAAAGTACCAGCATTCAGGAAGTTACTGACTAGAGGTCCCCCGAGCTGGAAATAGTTGAAGTGAACCAGCTTCGATTTGGGCAAAGCATAGGCGGAGATGGAGTCCCCGAGCATAGGTTAGATCATGATGTGGCCTACACCGGCGGGTTTTCGATTGCCGTGTCCAGGAGATTCGAACCCGAAATGACTCGTGATCAAACGATCATGTCATCCAAGATGGTCGATAACCTCGGTGTGGGTCCTTCATTTTCTCTTGGCGAGATAGGTGATGCTTTGAATAGGGGTGTCGCCGATGTGGGGGGCTCCCAGGGTGAGTTTGACTCGTTCACGGAGTTCTTTGTCTGTCTCGAGGATGACGGTGACCTCGACGCCCCGGTTTCCCTCGGAGAGGCGAAGAAGCTTCAAAAGCAGGTACTCTCCATCCTTCCCTTCAATTTTCTTCCTTCACTCGTTAAACCTTTCCCTTCATACTGTAGGTCCAGAAGTTGTATGATCATGCCTTCTCCAAGATTCACCCCGAGCTCACCAAGCGTGAGGAGGATCTTGGGACGGTTAAGTCGGAGCTCGATACGTCAGAGATATTCTCTTCTCATAAGGACGAGTAGTTGAACAGGCTTCGATCCAGTTTAGAGGGGCCGCGTCGTGAACGGGCTAGTCTAGTTCAGCAGGTAATCATTGTACATGAGTTTTATTTCCTTTTTCCCGTGAGTCGGGACCTTTTCTGATACGCCTTGTCTCGCAGATCGAACAGGGAAATTCTCGGATGAGGCAGCACCAGGAGGAGGTACTGGTCAAAAGCGCGGAGGGTTTTGAGCTCAAGGGGCAGAACGAAGCTATGATCACGGAAAAATATCTTCTTCGGGGAAAGCTATCCTCGACCCAGGGGATTCTACGGGATGCCCAGAGAAACCTTACTTTGATAACCGCAGGCAAGGATGAAGTCGACGGTCATGTTTCCTCGTATAAGAGGGATGTGATTTCTGCCAATGACCGATCTAGGAAAATATCTAAAAAGGCAGAGCCAAAATGGGCTCGAGCCGTTACTCATGCCCTCTTGACAAGAGACAAGCTCTTAAAGAAGCAAGTCTCGGGAGGGATGATCTTGCTGACGAGATAAATAAGGCCATAATAAGGGAGGAGGAATCAATGTTCTCCACTTCTTCGGACGAGGGCTCAAACTACGCTTCTGGCAGCATCTCGTCAGGTGGTGAAGGCAAAAAGTAAGCCTGTTTTATCACCTTTTTGGTTTTACTTTCTTTTTTGTACATTAGCTCCTGTGGGGAGCTTCGTGGGGGTGTGCCCTCTGTAAACATATTTTTGTGAATGCAACAGGGGGTTTCCCCTTTTCTTATTTACTTCGAGCAATAGTGTTCCCTTGTTTTTCGATGTCTGGGCTTGTTTGGCGCTTATTCGTAGAGCGACAAAAAACTATTGGCAGCTCGGGCCATTCTGATGGCCTTGGGTTGTTCCATCTAGGACCTGTAAGACTTAGAGACGGACTGATAATCCTTTTAGGACATCATGCGGTAAGAGACGAAGCTTCCGAAGATCGGTACAATGTTGGGATTTGTTGATCCTGATGTTCCCCTATGGTCTGTAGTAACAACGAAACTTCCCTAAGATTGATGATCTCGTGAACGGCCCCTTGAGGTTTGTTATGGCAGCGGGGGTTCCCGAAATCGGTTACCATTTTGGGGATAGTTCTGATAGCCGTGCAGGTGGCCTACTAGTCTCGTTTAGATACGACAATTGGGACTCAAGGTAGGGTATTTCCACAAGGTTGAACTGGTACAGGGGCCTCGAACCTTTGGGCGATGTTTCCCGTGTGGCGTGGTCCGAGGAGCGACAACGTTGGTCCTCCCGGTTCATTTTCTTTGGAAACGACTTTGTCCGACGTTTCAAGATAGGTTGACTGCTCGTCACTCCTTTCTATAAATGCATCATCTTCCCTTGTCTGGCAACCCCGTGGTTTTGAGCGATTATTACTTCAATGGAGCCTTTCGTCCCTTTACCAACCCTTTCTTTGTTTGAGCATAGGGGATTTTCCTCGCCATCCTTCCCCGAGCCGGAGCACCTATGGCTACCACGCCAAATCCTACCCTTTATCAGGAGGGAGGTTCTGCTTCTACCTCTCATTCGATCGATGACATGCTGGTTCCAATACCGGAACTCAAAGTTGTGAGGAGAAGGTGTGGATGGGGCGAGGACATTGTTCTGCAAATTCCTCTCCCAGAAGAGAGCATTACGAATCAGGTGAGGGGATTTTTGAACGTATGCACACATCCTTTTACATTGGGACCCTTGGACAGGGTCGTGCTCGATCTTTGCAAAAAGTACCAGGTTACTTTAGCACAAGATCATCCATCTTCCTGGAGGATAACGTCGATGATGATATTTTTTGTTAAGAAAGTGGGGCTCGTATTTACCTATAGTCATCTTATCAGATTATATCGACCCTCGCATTTTCGCGGCTTGATCAATCTCCGACGCTGATCCAGTCGGCATCTTGTTGCGAGTGACGAAGATGAGAGGGATCGTGGGTGGATGGATCGGTTTGTCTGGGTCCAGACTGTTGATATTGTTCCGCATGAGTTTATGCCTTTTCCCGAGGAATGAAACTTCACACATAAGTGGTACACTAGTGTATTTATTTTATATGCAGCGAAAGACAGGCGTTGTGATGACGCTTCTCGTTTCTTCTGGCAGCAACCCCGTGGATGCCATTCGAGATCCCCGACTTGTCGGATTGGATTTGGAAATTGGCGGCTTACTCTGCTTGCGACGTGAGCAAGTGGCGATACCTGATGGAGGGTCGATGGGAGACCTACGAAATTAGAGATGGAAAGGACCGGAGTCAGTTCCTTAGATGCGGGGGACCTCTTTTTGAGGCAAGGTTCTCCCAGTGTCATAGGGGCGATGATGTCGAGCTTCACAGGTTTGAAGTCCCTACCCTTGGGGAGGCGACCCCTCCCCTGCCTTGGTTTTCCTTCCCCGTCGGAGGTACTTCGAGGGGGGATAATATAAGTTTGCTCATTTTCTCCCCTAGGGGGTATGCATTACAGGATGTTTGGGACCAAAGATCATATGACGGGAGTGGCCCTCTCCGAGGCGGTGCCTTTCCTCGGAGTAGGTTGATTGGGATCGAAGATCCTAGATTCAAAAGCGTTTGGTTGGTATTTGGGGAGGCTCAGCGGTTTTGCGCTTTTGTGAGTTTCTATGATCTTCCGACCTTTTTACTCCATATCCCTATTCTTTAATCGGATGTCGACTATCTTCGCAGGTCTTTGATAGGTTTAGGTACGAAATGAGGAAAGCGTCAGATAAGGCCAATTCCCTCCAGCTCCTAAGTGATAACCGGGCAAGAGAATTGTCATATCTTCAGTATGAGGCGAGCTGGAGCCGTAATTATGAAAGTCGCCTCGAGGAACATGTGATTTTATCAGTAATAACGTTAGTATTTTTCTTTTTTGCTTTTAGGGGTTAATACCCCGTTGCTGTTGTTTAAAAGGAAGATGTGGGACCTGGAATATCTTTGGTGCAGAGTCGATCGGCTAGAGCGAGAGTGTAATGAGCTCAAGGCTCGGAAGGATGCCCATCTTGCGGCCGAGAGGAATACCTTGTCCAGAGTTTTTACCCTTGAAGCACAACTACGGGATGCTCGGGAAGACTATTCAGTTCAGGCAAGCAAAATAGGAGAGCTCAAAACCGAGATTTTGCGAATCAAGGCCGAGGTGGTTGATGCACGGGTCGAAGCTCGAGGGGCCTGCGCAAAAGCCGACCAAAAGGAGGCCGTTTATTTAAAAGATGCAGCTGATATTCGGGCTGAACTAAGAGAGATTTCTGATCGCGAACGCCAGAGAAGAGTCTATGCCCACCATAGATCCCAAAGGGAAACCCTCGAAGAAATCCATGATACATGCTTCGATCTTTCGGAGGAGATCAGGGAAACCATATTGGCTGAAAACGATGCCAGACTTCTTATATTCGATGTGGAAGAGGATGATAGGGATACATTCCCCGAGGGGAGGTAGATTAGATTTTTGTTCCGCTGTTGATTGGGGCTCTTTGTAAAAGCACCCGTGAATATGTATTTGCCTGTATGGGAAATTCCCTGCTTCGTCTGCAGTTTTGATTGTTTAGAACCAGCGTGTTGGCTATGGTTCATTTTGTCAATACAACCTTAAATTAGCTTTGAAGCTTTCAGAAATGGACTCGTAAGCTTCAGTATTCTTTCCCTTGGACATTTTTAGATAACTATTTTGGGCTCGGTCCTCAGGCCGATTTTCGGCTCGCGTTTATCGATACCTTTGAGTTTTGGGTTAGACCAGGGGCCTTTTGTGCCGGCTTTAAGGCTCTTACGCGACTTTAGTATTGTCACATTTTGTACTACCTAGGAATTTATTTAGAATCTTTCGTGTTCATCTGACTCTTCGACAACCCAAAAGAACCTCGATTATGAGTCGTTACGATGAGCGGACAAAACTCTTTCTTATGAGCCGACATGAAAATGTTCGAAACTCTTGCTTACACCTAAGGTAGCATGACTTTAACCGGTTATTTCCGAAAATTATTTCGAAGGATTTGATTTTAAGGCGATAGTCTGGCGTCCCTGAATCGCTCGATGTTATTATTGTTGGGCCGGAGCCCATCGACCGGGGTCGTTTTGTCTGGCCGAAGCCCTTAGTCGCTAGTATTATATCCTCGACATCTATATTCGAGGGTATGCCTTTTTAGGGGTCTTATAAGTTCGAATATATTGCCTTGGCTTTGAATTCGGGATTGTGTCTAGTTATATAAATACACCCACTTGGGGCTATGCGATCTCGGTCATTCCCGTTGGACTAACGAACATATCTGAGGCTACCCACTTGGAATCTTACGTCCTCGGGTCATGACAAGTCAACTCTTAGTGATAGTCGTTTCTCGAACTTAGAAAATGTTTTAATAAAATATTGTTTTGGTGATTTGATACATGTATGCATGTTCCCGTTGCTGATAATTCGACTCCCTTGTGCGGACACGGTTCGTTCGACCGTTTTGCCGGACATACTATTTTCTTACTGGGAACCCTTTCGGGTTGTGTTGTTCTTCGCGAGGGATGGTCTTTCGGGACGCTGACTTCCGGTATCTTGGGTTGATTGCAGAGAAAACTTTGAATGCCTGACCGAGCCTTCCTTGGGTAGTACATGGGTGTTGCCTTGTTAAAAACCTTGCCGATAAGAATCATTTTTGAGACAAAATCTGAGCGAAGGAAAAGAGTGCAACGCATTCTCTAAACATGAGACCATCGAACCAGGCAGTGTTCCGACTCCCTTTCCTTAACACCTGCGTATGAGTTAGTAAGAGACACGAACAAACGAAGGGGTTACCGTACCTTAGTGATAATGATATCTAGTAACCCTGGCGGCGTATTATGGTATTATGATTGCTCTAGTTGTGCAGTATGGTCTCTTATTTATGAATTCAAACACGACGGGTGATGCGGTGCGCTTCCGTAATTCTGTTTACCTGCCGAGGCAATTCTTCCTGTATCTTTGTGGATTTGGTAACCCGAGTTGCGCCGGCTATGCCGGTTGGTAGGGTGATTCCCCTTTCACGGCTTCGTTGGCTCTCCCGAACTTGCTGAAGTCTCGGGAGGTGATTTTTATTTCGTCGGGAAGCCCGAGCTATCTTACTATTCCTGACCAGACCGCATTGGTCGAGTTACCTGATTCCACGGCATAAGATCAATTTGAAATGTATTCATAAAAAAGAAAAGATGTTACCAGAGGGCCGTTATTGAACGGCGGTGAAGTCCAGATGCCTTTGTAGTTGCATTTGAGGACGGTGGTTCCTCACATGATTGTGTGGATAACATGTTGCGGCTCTCCCGCTTCGTTCCTTCTTTTCACCTCTCTCTCTCGGGGTTGGGTTTTTGATTGTTCATCGAGGAATTCCCTAAGGTGCCCTTTGCTGAGCACTTGGGCTACTTCTTCCCGGAGTTTTCTGCAGTCTTTAGTCTTGTGACCGTGCGTGGCATGGAACTCGCACATCAGGCTATGATTTCTTTGTGATGGATCCGATAATATGGGTTTGGGCCATATGGTTTCCTTAATTTTGCTCACGGCAGACACGATGTCCATGACATTAACGTTGAAGTTGTACTCTGATAGCTGGGGTACCTCCGCTGGTCCTGCGAGGCGGTTGAAACTGACTTGACTTATGAGTCCCCAAGGGTTATGGCCTCGATCTTTCCTTAGGTAATTGTGTGGTATGTTCTGTCTTGGAACGTTTTTTTCGATCCTCAACATACGGCCGGTACCTTTCTTTGCCCGGCCTAGGATTTTTTTCCAGGAGCCAATGGGGTATACTGAGCCCGAGGGGGCTCCTAATTGGTCGTCTTCTACCCTAATCTTCGACTGGTATCAGTTGTGTACATCTTCCCAAGTGACGGCAGGGTATTCAACCAAGTTTTGCTTCAGCTGCTTCGAAGCTATTGAGATTCGTTCATTCAGGCCTTGAATGAAAGCCTGTACCGTCCAATCATTGGATATCGGTGGTAACTCCATCCGTTCCATTTGGAAGAGAGATACAAACTCCCATATCATATCACTTTCCCTTTGCTTTATTTTGAAGACGCCTGGCTTCCTGGTTGCCACTTTGATGGCCACGACGTGTGCCTTTATGAAAGAATCCGCCAGCATGGCAAATGAATCTATCGAATTGGGGGCAAGGTTGTGGTACCACATCATGGCTCCCTTCTACAGTGTTTCTCCTAACTTTTTTTAATAGGGCGGATTTGATCTCATCCTCTATTAAGTCATTCCTCGTCATAACACAAGTGTAGACGGTGATGTGCTCGTTGGGATCCGAAGTTCCATTGTATTTTACCAGGTCGGGCATTCTGAATTTTTTCGGGATGGGTTTTGGGGTCGCGCTCGAAGGAAAAGGTCTTTGTACGAACTTCTTTGAATCCACACCCCTTAAAATCGAGGGTGCACCCGGAATTTGTTCCACCCTTGTGTTGTAGGTCTCTACGTTTTTGTCGTTTGCTTCTATCCTCGTTTGCCCTGACTCGATTCTCTTGGTGAGGTCCTCGAGCAATTTTATGATGGTTGGATTGGTTGCCGACCCCTCGTTGCTCGATTTCTCCAGAACATGCTCGACCCGAGGAGCCACCCGTGGAGCTATAGTGCTCGAAGTCTTTTGCTGGTTTTACAGCTGAGCGATTGCCAACTGTTGTGCCTACAATATTTAGAAAATATAATGGAGGCATACCTGTCTTTCTTCCTGAACCGGGATGTTCTGAACCTCCTGTACTCCTGCAAGGTGCGTGTTATCGTTGGTGCAGGAACTGATGTCGACGCGTTAGGTGTTGCGCGAGCCCACATCCACCGGGTTTGGGTTCGGGACACCCTCAGGGTTTTGCAGCATAGCTCCAGTGCCTGAAATAGCTGCGTTGTTTTCTCCACGATCTTCGATGACGTTGTTTTCTCATGCATTTAACGAGTTAGACATTCTGTACTGAAATCAAAGATTCTTTGGGCAAGAAAAAGCGTGAAAGGTAGCTTGCGTTTTTTCAACTAACTAGCACTAAAACAATCACTATTATCTTTAGCCCCACGGTGGGTGCCAAACTGTTTACCATGAAAATGGTAATTACAATTATATTTAGTTAAGTGGTTATAAAGATACGTGATTTATCTTGATACCAGTTATTGCGCAATTGTAGTTGAGTGTGTTAAAGTAGAATATAACAAAAGTAGTTAGAAAGCTAAAGAAAAGCAAAGCAGAGCGCCTTAGGCCGAAGGCTCGACGTGTACCTCGAGGGTCTTTGAGACCGAGGTTCGAGGCCCGGGTCAGAGGATCAATGAAGCTATAACAGATTTGTATTCTTGTGATATGCTATATATGATCAATGATAAGCTAAAAATGAAGAACAAGTAATGGAAAGCAGTAAATGCGAGTAAATGAGCTAGTAAAGAGAAGTAGGGAATATTTTGGTATAAAAGCAGAAAATGTTCTTGTGTCTTGTATTCAATATAATGTTGTCCTCTTACAAAATGAAAAGGATCCCCTTTTTATAAGAAAGGGAGTTCCAACATAGTTCACATGCATTTATTACAGAAATTTGCAATTGATACTGCTATTTAATGTTTTGAGTACGATTATGTACTTTCATTTTAGAGCCATTGTCTTTGTCCTCGCACCGCATCCCAATGACGATTCCGAGTCCGTTCCCTCTCGAGGTCGGTGTGGTAAAGAACCGAGGTCAGACCATGGGTCGCGCCTTGGGTTCTGTATCACACAACTATCTGATGCCGTAATTCACAAAAAATTGACCCTCCCTGATTCAACCGTATACAGTAACACATCTAAACATGGATTTTAGGGCATTTAACCATGGAAGTTACGTAATTTAAAAGGTGTTGGGGTGATTCATGCGCTAGGTGAGAAACGTGTTTACGTGCACCAATGTGCTCCTAATTTGAAGTGGCTTTTAGACTATTACCGGAACTATTTTTCTATCATACCTTATTATACCCATGATACCCTACTTGCTCGGTTATTTGAATTGTTATTCATGTTAGACATCATGTCTAGGCTATGTGCTAGTTGTTTGAGTCTTTATAGGGCTATTATTTTTGTTTTAGAGCTATTTGCCTTATTGTACATATGTTCTCAATCATGATGCTATATCTGTGTATGATATCTCTATCTCAGTACTTTTTATTTGATTCTTCACGTGTTGTTGATACCTCTTGTGTGAAACACTATTAAATTGAGTATTTTGAGATGTGTTTGAGACTTGAATGGTAAATGACTGAGTTTGGTCCATAGAGTGGGCTTGGTATTGATTTCGAGGCGACGTGTACGCCATGCCCATAGTTTGCTTTTTTGTTTTGGGCGACGCGTGTACCGAACCTTAATATTAGGCAAAATGATTATGATCAACTATTGAGTAGGATTCACCCCTCCGGAGTCTAACATTACAACAATGGGCGCAAGCACAGTGTTTTATATACGTGCTTGACGAGGGCAGTTATGCTAGGCACCCGTACAGTTCTACCTGTGAATACTTTGATGATCCACTATTATATTGTTTATTTGACATGTATACTTGACATGTAGACATAGAGATATACCTTCCTCACGCCAGCTATAAATGAATTGCTTTATATGTGTTGGGCTTTAACTGTTATACCTGAAAACATGCCTAAATTTCTAAAGTGTGAACAAGCTGAACATAATACCCTTGAGCTACATGTTTCTACCATTTCCCTTTATATTCTGAGTTGTTACTGTTATTTGAGATTGGCATTTGACTACTCTTTATGAGCTCGTCATTTCTTTCAGTCCAAGGTTAGCGTTGTTACTTATTTAGTACATTGGATCAATTTTACTCATGCTACACTCTGCACTTAATTGTGTAGATCCAGGTGTCTGGACCAGTCATTAGTAGTTGAGTTTGTTGTGAAGGTAAGTATCGAGAGACAAGGTAGAGTTGCCTTCTCGTCCGCATTCTTGGCGTCTCTTTTCTTATGTACTATTGTCTTTATTTTAGACAATATTGTAGTTGGTTATTTCATACTTGTATTTCCGTATTAGCTCATGACTCTATATTACTAGTTTTAGGGGGATTTATCATGCATTAGTGGTATTGTGCTACATTAAGGTTTTAGACTCATGTTATTTATGTATTTTTTTTTACTGTTATGGTTCATTATTGTTATGTTTGGCTTTCCTAGAAAGTGTATTAGGCGTCATCCCGACGAGTTAAAATTTTTGGGTGGTGACAAGTTGGTATTAGAGCCCTAGGTTCATAGGTATTATGAGTCATTAGCAAGTTTAGTAGAGTCTCAGTATGTATACGTTTGTACTTATCTTCTAGAGGCTATCGAATTGTTAGGAAACTTCACTTTCTTGCATTCTTGTCTTGCAAATTTGTTATTTCTGAAGTTTGAAACTTGACTCCTCTATTCTCTCACAGATTGTGTGTACATGTGCGACCGGATTAGGCATACAACCACCAGTACCACCAGTTAGGGGTGTGAGAGGCGGGGGCTGCGTAGAGGCTGAGGAGTGGCTCGTACTACAGTAAGAGCAGCACTTGTTGAGACACAAGTTGTTGTAGCTAAGGAGCAGGTGCTAGATGTTGTTGAGCCGGTGGGACCAGTTCAGGCACAAGCAGTGCCCATTGTTATTATTGGCCTTCAGGCGGCCTTGGCCCAAATTTGGACTGTGTGCACGAGCCTGGCTTAGGAAGTTTTGATTCTAGTTACACGAGCCACCTCACATGCTGGGGGAGGTGCCCAGAGGCCTTCGACCCGTAGTCCAGAGCAGCTAGCTCAAGGTCATCAGACACCGGGTGCATTGCCTGTTCATCCAGTTGCTGCTACTCGGGTTGAGTTTTGTCCACCTATCAGTGATGAGGAGTAAAAGATATTTGAGCAGTTTGAGAGGCTTAAACCTCCAGAGTTCAGCGGAGAGGAGTCAGAGGATGCTCAGGATTTTTCTAGACCGGTGTCAGCGGATTCTTCGAACAACGGGCAACTTGGAGACTAGTGGAGTTGCATTTAGTACTTTTTAGCTGACTGGGATAGCCCGAAGATTGTGGAAGGCTTATGGTTTGAGCAGGAAAGTTGGCACGACGCCACTTATGTGGTATGGGTTCTCATTTCTTTTCTTAGAGAAGTTAGTTCCACAGACTCTTAGAGGGGAGCTGCGTAGAGATATTGAGTAGCTATGTCTAGGGGATATGAATGTGACTATGTATGAGATGAGATTCACGGATGTGGCTCGTCATGTTATATGCTTGGTTCCCACCGAGAGACAGAGGATCGGGAAGTTCATTGATGGCCTTAACTATGGTTAACGTTAAATTCAGGCTCGAGAAGCTGAGTCGGATGCTAGGTTTTAACAGGTGGTGAATATTTCTAGAAGCTTGGATATGGTTCGTAGGCTTGAGCGGAAGGGCAAGAGGCCATGTGTTTCAGGTGGTTTCGGTTGTACTTTATCTAGAGGTCAATCACATAAAAAAAGAGGTCATCCTTTTAGGTCTGCTCAGATGGCTTGGTTGATTCACTGTGGTGTATAAACTAGTCATGTTTCATATAGTACTTGTTTTGTTCAGTCATCTTTCAGTGCACTTCCAGCTCAGAGCTCATACCGTGCTTCATCAGTTCAGAGAATGATTTGATCTTTGATTCTTGGTTATGATGTTTTTATGCAGTTTTAGCTTTTTCATAAGTTTGGATAATGTATTTGGACTTGCTAATATGACTGGATGGAGTTTCGAGCTGCTTGGGTGTGTTTCAATGTGGTTAGAGCATTTCAGATGAGTTTGCATAGCTAGTTTTTGCTGGTGTCAGGTATGCATTGTGTTCCCGAGGTAAGTCTCATGTTCGCAAGGTAGATCTTGCGTTCTCCAAGAGGAAAGTGGGTAGGAGGACATTCTTTATCGCATTCGCATTAGTTGTGTTGTGTTTGCAGTGGATATGGGCATGAAGGTCTTCGAGTTCCTATGGTCGTTGTCGCATTCGCGTAGAGATATTGGGAGCTGAAAGCTTTGTTCATCGCTTTCGCTGGGGTGTGTCATGTGCGCTGAAGCTTCATGTTCGCGAAAAGAAGAAGGGTGGATGGTGTTTGCACTTCGCAATCGCGAGGGCCTTGTCGCAATTTCTTAGGGTTTTTTGTAGTGGCTTTGGATTGTGCTTCGCGAACGCGAAGCTATAGTCGTGTTCGCGAAGTGTATTGCTGGGTAGACCATATAGGGTGTCATTTCGGAACTTTTACCCATTCTTTTATATTTTGAGCCATAGACTTGGAGAGGGTCATTTTTTTCTTGGATATTTTTATACAAGGCTGGGGTAAGTGACTTCTACGCATTTATGGTATTATTTCAAGAATTTACAGGAATTATCAACACCCAAAACATTCAATTTTGAGATATTTTTGGCGTTTCTGTGTACAACTTAAGAAGGTGTATTTTGAGGTTTTGACCATCAATTTGGACTTAGTTTTGGAATCTAGTAATGTATTTGCACTCAGCATGTTATGGGTTACCGGGATACGTTATTGATTTCAAATTTCAAGCGTGCAAGCTCGGGTTGACTTGTGTTGAAATCTTGGGAATTCTTCAAAATGTGAAGCTTTATGGATTGAGATCATTTCCCATAGCATTGCTTGACTTCCTTGATTGATGATTGTCTTGGATTTACGTGATTGGAGGGCTACAGAGAGATTTTTATGCAATTTGATGTTGAAGGGTAACTCGGACGAGGTAAGTATGTTGCCTAATCATGTTGTGAGGGAATAAACTGTACGATATGACCTTATTTGCTTAACTGGAATGTGTGAGAAGAAACGTATAAGCAAAGTGACGAGTGTATATGCAGGTCCTATGTATGATTCAGGACCTAAGTTGTTTTTAGGTTGTTGTATCAAGCCTTGTTTTGGACATTGTGGTTCCTGCTATCATACTTTATATGTTTGTATGACTACGTGAACTTCTCAAAACTCGTTATTGCATGGCGTACTCGCCTAACCTGAACTGTAGTAGTACACTTTGCACATACACACACTTTAGAATGTTATTTTATCAGTTCGTTATATGTGATTTGACATCCGATGTTTGTATACATGTATTCACGTGTATTCTTTCTATATGATGGACTGAGTTGAAAGAATGTGACTTATCCATGCGGTTGTTATGATTATGGCACATGATTTGTGTGTGCGGTGATTATAATTATGGAATGCGAGTTGCCCATGAAGCATGTGGACAAGAATCCATCATTCTAGAGTCTCCCTCTCTTGTTCTCTCTTGATGGCGTATACGCGGATTATGGAAAAACTAATCAGTGGTTGAACTTTGCGTATATTCTCTATATGCAAAGTTCATGGATGTGTAAGGCCCCGGAAAAAAAATTGCTAAGTAATTTAGAATTTCGGGGTGCCAGGTAGGCTAACTGTAATATTTTATGTGCTATAAATAAGATGTAAATGAATTGGTTATGGTAAATAAGTGTATAAGTCAAATTGAAAAAATTTCATAATAGGCTACAATTCCAAATGAGTTTACTAAAACCGCGGTTCGGACTTTTAGGATTGAATAGTACCCTGCGGACTTAGAGGAAGAAAATCTGCAGAAGAATGCCAATATGCGGTCCACTATGCGATCGCATAATAGCTATGCGGACCGCATAATGGCCGTAAAATGAGTCAGATTGCTTGCCTATGTGAGGGTGACGAAGCGGCCCAAAATGCGATCGCATATCGGGTATGCGGGCCGCATAGTGCACCACATTTGTGCATTCAAGTATTGTGTGGGGAGTTATGCGGGACATTATGCGACCGCATAACTGTTATGCGGTACACTACGCGACCGCATAAGAGGTATGCGGGCGACATAGTTGCCGCATACCTGGGCAGTCCACCTTTCTTTTCCGCCCAATTGAGGCCCTTTCTGTGACAAGTTTGCAGGCCGCATTTCCGTTTTGCAGTCGCATATGCGACCGCATAGTTGAGTCGGGGCACCCTATTTTCTGAATTTTAAACCCGACCCTAGACCAATATAAAACCCTTTCCCCACCATTTTGAGCGATTTTTCCTGATAATGTAGAGTGAGAGGGGGAGCCCTAGAGTGATAAAGTGATTTCCATTAAATCATTCTTCAATTCTTACACAAACTTTGAAGGTTAACAATGAAAACAAACTAGGTCTTCATCCTTTAGGTAAGACTCTACACCCTAACCCTTAATTTCGAATTTTAGCTAAAGATGGGTAATTATCAAGAAAATTTCTGGGTATTGGAGTTATTATCTTCCTTGCATATGTTATCAACGAGTGTAGGAATATTGTTGAGCTAAAAATATTTAGGAATGGGTTAAAGGTGAATTAAATCCTCTATAAAAGGACCTTAAAGGCTTACTGCACACCTGGTGTTTGATGGAACGCTCAAACGTGCTAAGACTATTAATATCTTCCTAATTTGTGTTTAATTTTGTTATATCTCGAAATAGATTGGGATTGCTAGGATTTCTGGAACGTTGTAGTAACTTAAGACAAGCTCACCCAGGTATGTATGGCTAACTATAATATTCATAGAATGAACTTATTGGTGTTCAAATACCGGGTATGAGTTCGTTGTTTGATTTTCTGAAGAATTGATGGTTTCAATGTGTAAAGTTGGGAAACTCCCGTTTCCATATTGTTCTAAGTTGCTACCATGTCACTATGCTACTTGAAAATGTAAATTATGATTATCGTGCTCTTTTCTTTATCATGTGTACGAATCCTTATATGTTGGTTCTAATTGATATGAAGGATAATTATATGAAATGATTAAAGAGAGGAATGTAACACAAATGGTTGGATATGTCCAAATGCCAAGAACTGTATAATAAATGATGGAAAAGGAATGTGAAACGAATAATTAAATTGATATGGTTATGTCCCAAAGTGAGATGGCTTAGCTGATCGGGCCGAGATCGGACACTATGCTGTACACATGGTGGTATTTGCATAGAAAATATGATATTGGTAATGTCACACTTTTCAAGTGAGATGGCTTAGTCGATCAGGCCGAGATCGGACTCCGTGTGAAAATGACACGGTGGTATTATGAACTATGATGCTGATGATGTCTCACTTGGGTTGGCTTAGCCGGTCGGGCAGAGACCGGACTCCGTGTGAAAATGACATGGTGGTATTATAAAATTGTGACACTTGGCTTTAAAGGACTACTATTCAAAAGATGGAATAACGGGTTAAGAAACCATGGTGACTCTTGTTTGTGTTCCTCCTATTTCTGTGAAATGTTATCTGATGCCTCTAATTGCATTACTACATGTTTGTTGTTTGTTCTATCTAGAGTAGAGTTCGTTCATACATACTAGTACTATTCGATGGTACTAACGTCTCTTTTTTCGGGGACGCTGCATCATTAATGGATGCAGGTGTTTCCACAGTAGGCGGCAACAATAAGAGATAGTGGTATGTTCCTCCCAGCTAACTTGGTGATTCCCACTTCATTTTGGGGTCCTGTGTCATTTGGTTATGGTGTATTATTCATTTGAGGTATAGTTGGAGCCTTGTTGCCAGCATTTCCATATTGCTCTTCAGTTGTATTTAGAGGCTCCGTAGACAGGTTGTGGGTGGTGTCGGGTATTGGAATTAAACTAGAAATATTGGTATTTGCCAAATATGTTTTTCATCATATCTACAAAGATTGTAATNCGTAGACAGGTTGTGGGTGGTGTCGGGTATTGGAATTAAACTAGAAACATTGGTATTTGGCGAATATGTTTTTCATCATATCTAAAAGGATTGTAATATTCTTGATATTATGGTTGAAACTGCTAATAAAATATTTATATAGTATGGTTGATTGAATTTATCTCCTATTTATTCATAAATTAGTTTGGGTAGAATGAAACCTATCAGGCTTGCTCAGTTGGGTTTACTCGGTTGAGGTGCTGGTCGCGCCTCTCGGTTTTGGGGGTGACAATGTGTACATGATTTTTACCGTATAGCTTTTATATATGCTAGCTAAGGAATGTCTACACGCCTTTTACGCATTTCTTCTCTATATGCCGCTTTACTTTATGAATTGATTCATAGGTCATATATTCTCCATATGTTAATTTGGGTAACATGGCATGCTTATTTATGCATATATTCTCTATATGCGAATGTTGATGATTTATTGATGTTAGGAGCGTATCTTCTCTATTTGTTTATGTAAGGCCTAGTGAAAATTTTCCAAAAAATAATAGGGTATCGTGGTGCCTGGTTAGGTGTAGGTGTAAATAATAGAAGAATTTCTTTCGGATATTTTAAGTTAAAAAGTGTGTCGGGGAATTGAAGGAAATTATTTTGTAGAGTTGGGCATTTCTGCGGCCCATTATGTGGCTGCATAATCACTCTACAGGCTGCAGAATGGCCGCAAAGTGAGGCAGCTATTTGGGCCAATTTTGATGTCATGTTTTTGGCCAATTATTGGACCGCATAACCATTTCGCGGGCCGCAATTCTTATCGCATATGAAGCATTGGAATCTTGGGTATGGGGGTTGTTATCTTGCATGCATGTGTTATCAAAGAGTGTAGGACGATTGTTAGCTAAAAATGGTAGCAAATGGGTTGAGGGATGACAAAATCTTTCATAAAAGGGCCTTAAAACATTAATGCACACCTAGTGTTTGATAATATGCTCAAATGAGCTACAATCATGGTCATCTTCCTAATTTTTATTTAATTTGTTATATTTCTAAAAATTGATTGAAGTTGCTAAGAATTCCGGAACATTTTAAAGTTTAAGGAAGCTCAATTGAGGTATGTTGGATAAACCCCCTTTCTTTGAATTGAATTTCATGGAGTTCATGTAAGTTGTGAAAGACCCCAGTTGATCATATGAAATTATCTATCCCGAGTAACCTTGTGTTGAAATATATATGTTCAATATGTGTTCCGAATGCTTTTATTCACGCTACGTTCTCTTTTGAGGATATAATCAAATTGTGGGCTGTGTGTAATATAAATGTTACGATTTCCAGTCATGTTTGAGTGAAGGTTATCATTTCAAATTTTGTGAAACATCTTTATATGTCTAAAACTCTTAATTTCCTTCATGTGTACCTAAAAGCCTTGAATCTAAAAGTCTTGTTATCAATAATGATGATGGTGTGTGAAAATGAATAGGGGAGCATGAAATATGGAATTCGGCCAAGTGCCAAGAATGATATTATAATTGTGTCCATAAGTGACGATGAATTGATTAGATGTGAAGAAAGTATGACGTGCGGTGTTTGATGGAAAAGGTAATGTCTCGGGCCATGATCGGACGCCATGTCGCACATATGGCGGTGATTGTGCTGGAAATTGTGATTGTGATTAATGTCTCATATGTGACGGCCTAGCCGATCGGGCCGTGATCGGACTCCGTGTAAAAGTACAGTGGTATTGTGAAAAACAGTATATCAATACTAATGAAAACCCCACCTAATAACATGGAAATTTACTTAAAAACTTATATGGTTCTTAACTTGATGTTTTGGTAATGTTTGGAGCTATTATTGAAGTCATGAATTTTCCCCCTTGTACTATTATTCATTCTATTGAGATGGTGTTTGGTTTTACATACTAGTTCTCTTCGACAGTACTAGCATCCCTTTTGCCGGGTACTATGCTTCTTTAATGGATGCAGGTGGTTCCACAGTAGGTAGCATTGACCAGTGTTAGCATTACACCTTCCTCCCCGCTGACATGGTGAGCCCCACCTCATTTCGGGGTCATGTATATGTTGTTCATTATGTTATCATGTTTTGAGGTATAGCCGGAGCCTTGTTGCCGGCACTATCATTGTACTCCGTTATATCTTTAGCGGCTCCGTAGACATTGGGTGGGTGTTATGTCGGTATTGGTAAAGTCAAACTATTCATGTTATGTCTGAATCAATTTTTCCACATTAGCCTATAAAAAGGTCTGTATTTTGAGGCATTAAAATGAACAAAATTAATAGAAAGGTTTTGGCATTGTATTCATCATCTCCCTATTGTCTAATTAAAGAAAATATGTCTCATCTTTGTTCAAGAGTGAGTTTGGGTAAAAAGTATTTAACATGATTGCTCGGCCGGGTTCACCCAGTTGAGCGCCGGTCGCGCTCCCCGAATATGGGGCGTGACAAACGAGCTCTTAAATTTGTACAAAATATGTGAATATATTCTACATATGCAATTATTGACGAGTTATTTGATATCAAATGTGTATCATCTCTTTATGTTGAACTGTTAGTTTATTAGTGATGTTTGTACATATCTTCTGTATGTGCACTGATGGACTTTACTATACAACATGCTTAGATTTCAGAATTGTTCCCGTGTATATGAATATGTGATTTTGATGTACAAGTTAAGTAAGGTAAGTATCTTTTGAATTAAACCCTCGTCACTATTTCAGCGAGGTTGATACTTATTAAGTATATCTAGTCAGTTGTATTCATACTACATTTCTGCACCTTGCATGCAGATTTTTTATTGAGCTGGTGTGAATGACAAAGGCTAGCATTGAAGTTGTACTAGCAATCTAGGTTCCTGCTACTACTTGTTCATGGTAGTTTAGGACTTATAATTATGTTTATGTAAACATTAAACAAATGTTGTATTTATTCTTCATACCATAATTGTATTCATAATCTTAGTGGCTCATTAGTTGTACTATCAATCCTTGGGATCGTTGTGTGGATTCTTGTCATATTACTTATTTATTATTGATGATATTTCATTCGAGTTGTGTCATTTTTTGCTTGGCTTACCTACTACCTTGATGGTTAGGTGTCATCGTGACTAGTGGGATTTTGGGTCGTGAAAAGTTGGTATTCGAGCTCTGATTCACAGGTTCTACGAGTCATGAGCAAGTTTCTAGTAAATTATTGCAGATTAGTATGATGACGTCCACACATCTTCGATAGACAACAATGCATCTAGGAAGCTTTACCTTCTTCGTTTTCCTTATCGTGCGACCTTGATTCACCTTGAAGCATGTATCTTTGATTTCCTCCCATTCGTTCGTATGTGATGTTGTGTACTCAATATCAATTGTGCACTAATGACTTGCGATGTCGAATGTGAAGTGCGATTTATTTTTTGTGTTGTAAAGGTAGGCCATTATGGAGGACTTGAGGCTAGATTTAGACTCTAGTTTGGGCTCAGCAGATTTAGCTTCCTGAGCATGTAATTTGGGATCTTATGTCTAGTAGTGTCCCTGGTGGGGGAATTGGTGGCTCTGTGAGTGGAAAGATGTAATGACTCGACTGATTGTTTTGAGTATTAGTGTTACATCTTGCGTTTTCGTACGTTAAAGTTTTGTTTTCAGTTAATCGACATAAACTCGGGGATGAGATTATCTTGAGGTTAATGTATTTATGCTATTTATAACAAGCGATAAGTAAGTGTCATGAAGGATAAAGGGTACGCAAATTAAAGAAAACGAGTTTTGTTGAAGATGGCAGATTTAGGATAAAAGAGGGGTCGAGCAATAATACCCGATAATTATGGACTAGTACCATGCAAGGTATCATATGTACACGGTAGTATAATGTATAAAATATATAAAAAATAAGTACAATTTTAGTTAATTTGAGATTTTTTTTAATTATGAGGGTAATTGATTAATTACAGGGTACCAAAACATTACCTAATTAACTAATAAGTGAATAAAAATTAATAATTTCCGCCCCAAAAGGTGGCAGCTAGCCACATTCTAAAGAAGTCACTAAGGGTCATTCCTTGATTAGGTGTTATAAGGTTACAAATTCTTTCCGGTTCCAAGGATTTCATTTCTTGAGAACTTTAATATTTCATTCCAAGGTCACTTAACTTTATGATTTCATTCCTGAACGCGAGTCATTTTATAACACTTTAACTTTCCATTCTCAAAAGAACACTCCAAATCAGATTTCATTCATTAAGTAACGTGGTTAAGGCCTGTAGCAACGTAAGTCTTCAACGGTTCAACGAAAAAATTTTGGGGTTCTAAAGGAGTACGCTGTAATCTTTTCCAAGAAATATTATATGAATTTTCTCCTACTCCAGGTATGTTAAGGCTATCCCTTCTTTCTTTATGGCATGATCTATACGACACCAACGAAACGAGCAAACGCACAATTTCCATAAATTACTCTATTCGTAGAAATGTTAGAGATGTGTATACTCTTATTCTCCAATAAGTCTTATTATTCTTTCGTCCGTTCATGGGTCTCTGAAAAATACGTATTGGATAAAGTTTATTCGGAAGAAATATTGAGTTTTGTGGCATTCCAATAAAATCTTATTAATTTATTTCTTATGCATTTCATGCATTTATACATGTACATTAGCACATGATCAGCTGACTTTCGGGCCATGACTGCGTCTAACGTTGAATCCGCTAGACATGCCAACATTTGAACTAAATAAAACTCATTAACAACTAAAACGAACAAGATAACTAAGGCATCGATGGCCCACAATATGAAGGTTAACAAATTACCATAAATAATATAGCAACTTTGAAATAAAACCCATATACAAATCCCAGAACTAGTGTCACATACTCACGAACTGTCTAAGAGATTACTAAAATTAAAGGTCTGAAAATAAGTACGTATGACTGTCTTTGAACTATAAGATAAGACAGAGGTGAAAGTCAAGGGTAGAAGGTGACGCCAAGGCCCACGAACGTCTGCAGGTCTACCTCGATGTCTCTTGTATGAACTGATGAAATGCTCCGACCGTGAGTGACCACCGGGTCCGGCTGCGTAGTCTGCACAACATAAAGAAGTGCAGGTGTAGAATCAGTACAACCGACCCCATGTACTGAGTAAGTGCCGAGCCTAACCTCGGCGAAGTAGTGACGAGGCTAGGACCGAAAACAATATATGTACCTGTGCAATTCTATATAATAACAGGAAACTATCGACGGAAATAAGCAAGTAAGACAGATAGGGGGAGAACATGCTGGGGGTAAAAGGGGCAACAAAATACTAACACGGTAGAACAGGGTAATAACTGAAATGTAAAAGTAAAAGCAGGAATTTAACTTCTCAAAACAGATAATGAACAGCAAAAGGCACGGCATGCCCCCTCGTGCATAACCTCACAATCACTCGTCACAGAATGTCCCCTCGTGCGTAAATAGTAACACTCGGCACGGAATGTCCCCTCGTGCAATAAATAATAAACTATCAACACGGCATGTCCCCTCGTGTGATAAATAATAAACAATCAGCACGTCATGTCCCCTCGTGCGAAAAAGAATAAACGATCAACACGGCATGTCTCCTCGTGTGATAAATAATAAACAATCAGCACGTCATGTCCCCTCGTGTGACAAATAATAAATGATCAACACGGCATGTCCCCTCGTGTGATAAATAATAAACAATCGGCACAGCATGTCCCCTCGTGCGACAAAAAATAAATGATCAACACGGCATGTCCCCTCGAGTGAGAAATAATAAACAATCGGCACAATATGTCCCCTCGTACGACAAATAATATAAAAGCAATAATATAATGTGAAAATCAACAATAAGAAGTCTCAAGTGTATGGAAATACTCAATAAAATTCTACCGTCCCGGCAAGGGACTCAGCTATAACCAACCTCGCATCCGCAATACAATTTCAACAGTAAAAGCCTCAACCGAAACAAATAACACAATAACTCCCCATGTCATGATACAATATCAAGGTATCACTTCTAAATCACCAATTACTCATAGTACGGAGAATAATAAGAATATGGTATGATTCATTACAATTGACTCACGGGCATGCTTGACCGCAACATATAGGCACTCGCCACCCCGCCTATATGTTGGACAGTAATTACACATAGCAAATAAGACTCTATACCCAATCCCTCAAGCTAAGGTTAGGCCAAACACTTACCTTCGCTCCAAAAATGCAAGTCAAGCCTCAATCACATCCTTTCTTTTAGAATCCGACTCCGGAACGGTATTATTTAGACATAATCAACCGAAGTATATCAATAATGGCTCAATAAATCAAACCCATAGCCTAATTATTTATTTCAAAGCATTCTTCCGAAGATTCTAAAGTTTGACCCCGGGCCCGCTTGGTCCAAACACGAGGCTCAAACCAAAACCCGATCACCCATAACCCCACGAGTTAGAATATATAATTTGTTTTAAGATTCAACCCCAAATTGATGTTGAATCACCCAAAATTCTCAAAAACCCAACTCTACCTAAAATCCCTAATTCCTACTTTGATTCCATGTTTTTAGCCCTAGATTCTAGTGATTGATGAAGGAAAATGGTAGAGATTAGAGTTAGGATCACTTACCCAAGTGGCTATGGAAGAAAACTCGCTTGAGGATCGCATATGGGGTCTTGGAGAGGAAGAAGATGGTGAAAAAGTGATAATCCCGCAATAGTATTCTGTTTTTGACTTAAGGAATTAACTGGGCGATTTTCTTCATCGCGATCACAAGAAGAGGGCTTCCATCGCGGAGAGTCTGGTCCTAACTCACAGCGATCGCAGAAGAGGAGTCGAGATCGCGGAGCATAGCTTAGCTGACCCTATGCGATCGCAGGAAGAGGTTTGCGATCGTGGAACACTGGGACGTCACACAATGCGATCACGGGTCGAAGGGTTGCGATCGCGGAAGAGACCTGGATAGACCTCTGCGATCGCGGAGCAAGGGCTGCGATCACAAAGAAGAAAGCACCAGACACCAGAAACAAGTCCAAAACACCAGATTTTTGACTCTTTAACACCCTGTTAGCTACCCGAAACTCACCCGAGCCGTCGGGTCTCAAACAAAAACACACACGACTTCCAAAACATCCTACGAACTTATTCAAGCATTTAAATCACCGAAATATCATCAAGAACATCGAATCAAACCTCAAAACTCTTAGAATTTTCTCAAACTTCATAAACTTCTAAATTTCCTATTTTTAATCCGAATCACGTCGTTTCAAGTCCGTTTCACACCAAATTTCACAGATAAGACAATTAACATAAAATAGACCTGTTCCGGACTCCGGAACCTTAATACAGGCCCGGTAACACGGTTTTCACTTAATAATTCATTTTCAAATTCCTTTATTATTTCCAGAAAAATAATTTTCTTTAAAAATTTATTTCTCGGGCTTGGGACCTCGGAATTCGATTCTGGGCATACGCCCAAGTCCCATATTTTCCTACAGACCTTCCGGGACCGTCACATCACGGGTCCGGGTCCGTTTACCACAATTGTTGACCATAGTCAACTTTGTTTATTTAATTATTAAAAATTTACATTTCCATCAAATTCCAACATGCAAACTTCCCGGCTACACGCTCGGGTTGTGCACGCATATCGAGGTGAGGCTAACAGAGGCTTTTTGGGGCCTCGGAACACAGATTTAGCTAGAATTACTTAGGATGACTTTTTGGGTCATCACAATCTCCACCTCTAAAACAAACGTTCATCCTCGAATGGACATAGAAAAGTACCCGAGTCTGATAAAAGATGGGGATAACGACTCCTCATATCGGACTCGGACTCCCAAGTAGCTGCCTCGACATGCTGACCTCTCCACTGAACACGGACCGAAGGATAACTCTTCGACCTCAACTGACAAACCTGCCTATCTAATATAGCTACCGGTTCCTCCTCATAAGTCAGATCCTTGTCCAACTGGACACCGCTGAAGTCAAGAACATGAGATGGATCCGCAATATACTTCCGGAGCATGGATGCATGTAATATTGGATGTACTGTTGATAAATATGGTGGTAAGGCATGTCTGTAGGCCACCTCTCCTACCTTGTCCAAAATCTCAAATGGACCAATATACATAGGGCTCAACTTGCCCTTCTTCCCGAATCTCATCACGCCCTTCATAGGCGACACTCGAAGGAACACCTGGTCTCCTACCATGAAAGCCAAATCACGAACTCTGCGATCTGCATAACTCTTTTGCCTGGACTGAGTTATACGAAGCCTATCCTGAATAATCTTCACCTTATCCAAGGAATCTTGGACTAACTCAGAACCCAATAACCTAGCCTCTCCGGGCTCAAACCATCCGATTGGAGACCGACATCGCCTACCATACAACGCCTCATACGGAGCCATCTGAATGCTCGACTGGTGACTGTTGTTGTAGGCAAACTCTGCTAAAGTCAAGAACTGATCCCATGACCCACCAAAATCAATGACACAAGCTCGCAATATATCCCCATCTGTCAAGGGATGAAATGTTGTGCTCAACTCAATTTGTGTGCCCAACTCTCGCTGAAATACTCTCCAGAAATGGGAGGTAAACTGCGTACCTCGGTCTGATATGATAGATAAGGGCACACCGTGCAATCTAACAATCTCTCTCATATAGATCTGAGCTAACTTCTCCGCTGAAGATAAAACCGCCACCGGAATGAAATATGCTGACTTGGTCAGCCTATCCACTACAACCCATACTGCATCAACCATCCTTTGGGTCCGTGGAAGTCCAACTAAAAAATCCATCGTGATACGCTCCCACTTCCACTCGGGAAGCTGAATCTGCTGCATCACACTACCGGGTCTCTGGTGCTCATATTTGACCTGCTGACAATTCAAGCACCGAGCCACATAAGCCAAAATATCCTTCTTCATTCTACGCCACCAATAATGCTGCAGCAAGTCCTGGTACATCTTCACGGTGCCCGGATGAATGGAATACCGGGAACTATGGGCCTCCTGCAATATTAACTCACGAATGCCATCAACATCAGGAACACATATACGACCTTGCAATCTCAAAACTTCCTCAGTGTCAACTGTGACCTTCTTGGCACGTCCGTGCCGAACCGCATCCCTAAGAGCACACAAATGACGATCATCATACTGCCTGGCACGAATACGATCATACAATGAAGAACGAGCGGCGGTATGGGCCAAAACACCGCCAGTCTCAGAAACCTCCAATCTCACAAATCGGTTGGCTAAAGCCTGAACATCCAAAGCAAGAGGTCGCTCTCCGACTGATAAATAAGCAAGACTACCCATACTGACTGGCTTCCATCTCAAAGCATCGGCCACCACATTGGCCTTCCCCAGATGATAGAGAATGGTAATATCATAATCCTTCAGCAATTCTAACCATCTCCTCTCCCTCATGTTCAACTCCTTTTGCTTGAATAAATACTGCAAACTCTTGTGATCTGTGAACACCTCACATGGCACACCATACAAATAATGCCTCAAAATCTTCAAGGCCTGAACAATCGCTGCTAACTCCAAGTCATGAACTGGATAATTCTTCTCATGAACCTTCAACTGACGAGAAGCATAGGCTATGACCTTGCCACCCTGCATCAACACGGCGCCAAGCCCAACCCGTGAAGAATCACAATACACGGTATACAGTGCTAAACCTATGGGCAGTACCAACACTGGTGCTGTGGTCAATGCTGTCTTGAGCTTCTGAAAGCTCGCTTCACACTCCTCCGACCATCTGAACTGAACACTCTTCTGCGTCAACTTGGTCATAGGGGCTGCTATAGATGAAAACCCCTCAACGAACCGGTGATAATAGCCTGCTAGGCCCAAGAAACTCCGAATCTCTATGGCTGAGGTGGGCCTAGGCCAATCTCTAACTGCTGAAACTTTCTTCGGATCCACCTAAATGCCCTCTGCCGATACAACGTGGCCCAGGAATGCCACCGAACTCAACCAGAACTCACACTTAGAAAACATGGCATACAATTGCCGATCCCTCAGAGTCTGGGGGACGACTCTAAGGTGCTGCTCATTCTCCTCTTAGTTGCGAGAGTATATCAAAATATCATCTATAAACACGATCACAAATGAGTCCAAATAAGGCCTGAATACCCGATTCATCAACTCTATGAAAGCAGCGGGGGCATTAGTCAACCCAAACGACATGACCAAAAACTTATAATGCCCATAAAGAGTGCAAAAAGTTGTCTTAGGCACATCAGAAGCCCTAGTCCTCAGCTGATGATAACCAGACCTCAAGTCTATCTTAGAGAAAATCGTAGCACCCTGAAGCTGATCAACTAAGTCATCAATCCTCAGCAAGGGATACTTGTTCTTGATAGTAACCTTATTCAATTGCCGGTAGTCAATACACATCCTCATTGAGCCATCTTTCTTCTTCACGAACAATACTGGAGCACCCCAAGGAGAAACGCTAGGCCTGATGAAGCCTTTATCCAACTAATCCTGTAATTGTTCCTTTAATTCCATCAACTCTGGCGGAGCCATACGGTACGGGGGAACAGAAATGGGATGAGTGCCCTCAGCTAGCTCAATACAAAAATCAATATCCCTGTCGGGTGGCATACCCGGCAGGTCAGTAGGGAATACCTCTGGAAACTCACGAACCACGGGCACGAACTCGTCAGAAGGGACCTCAGCACTAGAATCACGAACATAGGCCAAATAGGCCAAACAACCCTTCCCAACCATGCGCCGGGCTTCATATAAGAAATAATTTTATCAGAAGAATGACGAGGAGTCCCTTTCCACTCTAAACGAGGCACACCTAGCAAGGCCAAGGTCACTGTCTTGGCATGACAGTCCATAATAGCATGATAGGGAGATAGCCAATCCATCCCCAATATAACATCAAAGTCAATCATATCAAGAAGCAAAAGATCAACCTGAGTCTCCAGACCACCAATAGCTACTACGCAAGCATGGTAGACTCGATCTACCACTATAGAATCACTCACCGGTGTAGACACATGTACAACAGTACTCAAGGAATCACGGGGCATACTCAAATAAGGGGAAAAATATGAAGACACATAGGAGAATGTAGAACCCGGATCAAATAACATCGAAGCATCTCGGCTACAAACTGAAACCGTACCTGTAATAAGTACATCAGAAGCCTCAGCATATGGAGGAGCAGGAAAAGCATAACACCAGGGCTGAGCCCCTCCAACCTGTACATCTCTGGGTCTACCTGCTACGGGCTGACCTCTACCCCTCATGGCCTGCCCTCCACCTCTATGAGTCTGACCTCCACCTCTAGCACCATGACCACCCCTAGCTGGCTGAGGGAGCGAGGGTGCACCTGATGCGGGAACCATGGCACGGGAACCTTGATACTGAGAACCACCAAAACCTCGGGGAAAAACCAGGAAATATGCCCCATACCACCACAAGTGAAGCAAGACTTCGGCTGCTGAGAGACCCTGGAACTGTCCCTGACGACCATAATGACCACCCTGATAGCTCTGAATCGGCGGTGCACCGCGAGATACCTGGAGTGCCGACTGATAAGGCCTAGGGGGATGACCTCTACCAAAGGAATCTCTGCCCCCAGATGAGGCACCACTGAAACGGCTGAAATGCCGAGGTCTCTTGTCAGACCCCTAACCACCACCCAGGGATAATACCATCTCAATGCGTCTGGCCACATCGGCTACATCCTGAAAGGAGATATTAGTACCCGTCTCTCTGGCCATCTGAAGTCTGATGGGCTGAGCTAGACCCTCAATAAATCTCCGAACTTTCTCTCGATCAGTGGGGAGTATCATAATGGCATGCCTGGCCAGAGTAATGAACCTGGTCTCGTACTGAGTGATGGACATAGAGCCCTGCTGTAGACGCTCAAACTACCTCCGAAGATCCTCTCTCTAAGTAACTGGAAGGAACTTCCCCCAGAACAACTCGGAGAACTCAGCTCAAGTCAGAGGTGCATACCCAGCTGGTCTGGTCAAGCAGTAATCTCTCAACCAAGGCTTGGCGGTGCCAGAAAGACGAAATGTAGAAAAATCAACTCTATTGGACTCCACAATGCCCATGTTCCGAAGAACCTCATAGCTGCTGTCTAAATAGTCCTGGGGATCCTCTGATGGTGCACCAGTAAATGTAGTAGTGAATAACTTGGTGAACCGATCCAACCTCCACAAAGCGTCTACGGACATGGCTGCTCCCTCAACTGCTGGTGCCACAATACCCGACTGAACTACTCCGGCCGTCAGAGGTGCCGGAGTCTGGAACTGAGTGGCAACTTGCCCTGGCGTATGAATAGAAGGAGTCTGGGTCCCTCCCTCAGCCTGAGATCCAGATGGTGAAGTAGGAAGAAGACCGACATGAGCCACACTCTCCATGAGTCCCACTAAGCAGACTAGAGCGTTCTGAAGCACTGGGGTGGCAATGAACCCCTCTTGGACCTGAGTTGGTCCAATTGGAACTGTCTGAGTGGGAACCTCACCAGCAAAGTCTGCATGTGGGTCCTCTACTGGAGCTGCTGCTCTAGCTCTGCCTCGGCCTCTAGCACGGCCTCGACCTCGGCCCTTCGTATGAGCTGCAATAGGAGGATCAGGCTGCTGGTCGGTAGATGAGGAAGCGCGCGTTCTCGCCATCTGCGAGAGAGTAAAATAGCGACTCAATTAGTATTCATAATTCAACTGGCACGACAGAGAATGAAAGATGTGAAGTTATTCCTAACTTTGCAGCATCTGGGGGATGAGTACAGACGTCTCCGTACCGGTCCCTCAGACTCTACCAAGTTTGTCCACGAGTTGTGAGACCTAAGCAACCTAGGGCTCTGATACCAACTTGTCACGACCCGAAATCCCACCTTCGGGCCATGACTGTGTCTAACGTTGAACCCGCTAGACAGGCCAACGTTTGAACTAAATAAAACTCATTAACAACTAAAACGAACAAGATAACTAAGGTATTGATGGCCCACAATATGAAGGTTAACAAATTACCAAAAATAATATAGCAACTTTGAAATAAAACCCATATACAAATCCCAGAACTAGTGTCACATACTCACGAACTATCTAAGAGATTACTAAAAACAAAGGTCTGAAAATAAGTACGTATGACTGTCTTTGAACTATAAGATAAGACAGAGGTGAAAGTCAAGGGTAGAAGGTGACGCCAAGGCCCAAAAAAGTCTGCAGATCTACCTCGATGTCTCTTGTATGAACTGATGAAATGCTCCGACCGTGAGTGACCACCGGGTCCGGCTGCGTAGTCTGCACAACATAAAGAAGTGCAGGTGTAGCATAAGTACAACCGACCCCATGTACTGAGTAAGTGCCGAGCCTAACCTCGGCGAAGTAGTGACGAGGCTAGGACCGACAACAATATATGTACCTGTGCAATTCTATATAATAACAGGAAAATATCGACGGAAATAAGCAAGTAAGACAGATACGGGGAGAACATGCTGGGGGTAAAAGGGGCAACAAAATACTAACACGGTAGAAGAGGGTAATAACTGAAATGTAAAAGTAAAAGCAGGAATTTAACTTCTCAAAACAGATAATGAACAACAAAAGGCACGGCATGCCCCCTCGTGCATAACCTCACAATCACTCGTCACAGAATGTCCCCTCGTGCGTAAATAGTAACACTCGGCACAGAATGTCCCCTCGTGCAATAAATAATAAACGATCAACACGGCATGTCCCCTCGTGTGATAAACAATAAACAATCAGCACGTAATGTCCCCTCGTGCGAAAAATAATAAACGATCAACACGGCATGTCCCCTCCTGTGATAAATAATAAACAATCAGCACGACATGTCCCCTCGTGCGACAAATAATAAATGATCAACACGGCATGTCCCCTCGTGTGATAAATAATAAACAACCGGCACGGCATGTACCCTCGTGCGACAAATAATAAATGATCAACACGGCATGTCCCTCATGTGATAAATAATAAACAATCGGCACGGCATCTCCCCTCGTGCGACAAATAATATAAAAGCAATAATATAATGTGAAAATCAACAATGAGAAGTCTCAAGTGTATGGAAATACTCAATAAAATTCTACCGTCCCGGCAAAGGTCTCAGCTATAACCAACCTCATATCCGCAATACAATTTCAACAGTAAAAGCCTCAACCGAAACAAATAACACAATAACTCCCCATGTCTTGAAACAATATCAAGGTATCACTTCTAAATCACCAATTACTCATAGTACGGAGAATAATAAGAATACGGTATGATTCATCACAATTGACTCACGGACATGCTTGACCGCAACATATAGGCACTCGTCACCCCGCCTATATGTTGGACATGAATTACACATAGCAAATAAGACTCTATACCTAATCCCTCAAGCTAAGGTTAGGCCAAACACTTACCTCGGCTCCAAAAATGCAAGTCAAGCCTCAATCACAGCCTTTCCTTTAGAATCCGACTCCGGAACGGTATTATCTAGACATAATCAACCCAAGTATATCAATAATGGCTCAATAAATCAAACCCATAGCCTAATTATTTATTTCAAAGCATTCTTCCTAAGATTCCAAAATTTGACCCCGGGCCCGCTTGGTCCAAACACGAGGCTCGGACCAAAACCCGATCACCCATAACCCCACGAGTTAGAATATATAATTTGTTTTAAGATTCGACCCCAAATTGAGGTTGAATCACCCAAAATTCTCAAAAACCCAACTCTACCTAAAATCCCTAATTCCTACTTTGATTCCATGTTTTTAGCCCTAGATTCTAGTGATTGATGAAGGAAAATGGTAGAGATTAGAGTTAGGATCACTTACCCAAGTGGCTATGGAAGAAAACTCGCTTGAGGATCGCCTATGGGGTCTTGGAGAGGAAGAAGATGGTGAAAAAGTGATAATCCCGTAATAGTATTCTGTTTTTGAGTTAAGGAATTAACTGGGCGATTTTTTTCATCGCGATCGCAAGAAGAGGGCTGCGATCGCGGAGAGTCTAGTCCTAACTCACTGCGATCATAGAAGAGGAGTCGCGATCACAGAGCATAGCTTAGCTGACCCTATGCGATCGCAGGAAGAGGTTTGCGATCGCAAAACACTAAGACATCACACAACGCGATCGCGGGTCGAAGGGTTGTGATCGCGGAAGGGACCTAGACAAACCTCTGCGATCGCGGAGCAAGGTTTGCGATCGCAGAACACTGGGACATCACACAATGCGATCGCGGGTTGAAGGGTTGCGATCGCGGAAGGGACCTAGACAGACTTCTGCGATCATAGAGAAGAAAACACCAGACACCAGAAACCAGTCCAAAACACCAGATTTTTGACTCTTTAACACCCCGTTAGCTACCCGAAACTCACCCGATCCCTCGGGTCTCAAAACAAAAAACACACACGACTCCCAAAACATTCTACGAACTTATTCAAGCATTTAAATCACCAAAATATAATCAAGAACATTGAATCAAACCTCAAAACTCTTAGAATTTTCTCAAACTTCATAAACTTCTAAATTTCCCATTTTTAATCTGAATCATGTCGTTTCAAGTCCGTTTCACACCAAATTTCACAGATAAGACAAATAACATATAATAGACCTGTTTCGGTCTCCGGAACCTTAATACGGGACCGGTAACACGGTTTTCACTTAACAATTCATTTTCAAATTCCTTTATTATTTCCAGAAAACAATTTTCTTTAAAAATTCATTTCTCGGGCTTGGGACCTCGGAATTCGATTCCGGGCATACGCCAAAGTCCCATATTTTCCTACGGACCTTCCGGGACCGTCATATCACGGGTCTGGGTTCGTTTACCAAAAATGTTGACCAAAGTCAACTTTATTCATTTAATTATCAAAAATTTCCATTTCCATCAAATTCCAACATGCAAACTTCCCGGCTACACGCCCGGGCTGCGCACGCATATCGAGGTGAGACTAACGGAGGCTTTTCACGGCCTCAAAATACAGATTTAGCTATATTTACTTAGGATAACTTTTTGGGTTATCACACTTAGACGCATGCTTAGGGGTGTTTTACAGGTAGGACTAGGGCACCGGTTGCAGCCCTTCGTTTTGGTCGTGACAATTAGCACTTCATTCGATGGTTTGAGTCCTTGAGTAGCTTTATATTGTTCATTATGACTCACGTGCATTATTGGTTTTGATTTTTAAGAGGTTCGAAGTTATTTGGTAGAGTAATTTTAACTTTAGAAGCCTTAAGTTAGAAGAGTTGACCAAGTTTTGACTTTTGACTTAACGACCTCGAAATAGGGATTTGATGGTTTCAATAAGTTTGTTTGGTGATTTTGTACTTTAGCATATGTTCAAATTTGAATTTTGATATTTGTAAAAGCTTTTTCCTCTATTGGTCAAAAGTTGGCAAGTTGACGAATTTGAGAGTTAACAAGTTTTAAAGGTAGTTTACTTTGATGGTATTAGGTTTAGATTGTTGTTAAAGAACTTGGAATAGGTATGTTTTGTCAATTGGAACCATTGTGCAAACTGTGATTGAAATTTGGAATGTCTAAGTGTAGTTCGGACGCGTTTAGTGAAGTTTGAAGGTTTGATAGTTAAGAGAATGATCTTGACCTTCGCTTCTTGGTTTTGATGTTATCTGTAGTGATTTGAGACAATTGGATAAGTTTGGACTATATATTTGGAGTTGGCATGTTTTGATGAGGTCTCGGGGGGTTCGAGTGTGATCCATGGTGGTTTGCGGATAATTTTTCCTCTTTTTGCATTGCTGGTTATCTGGTGTTTCTGATGTGCATCATGTCTGCACTCTTAGACCGCGTTCTCATAGGGTGATTTTTTGTTGGTGGAGTTCTTTTCCACGCATTCGCGAACCTGAAGTTGCGTTCGCGGAGTATTAAGTATTATTACTATCGAGTTTGCATTAATGTCTTCACGTCCGCAAAGTGTTTGAGAAAGTTGATCAGCGTCCTTTCGCGTTTGTGCGTGGTATAACGTGTTCGCGTAGTGAGAGACTAATTGGCCTTCTTGTTTTCATGGTTCATTTCGTGTTCGCGACAATGAGTTTTCAGGCGCTGGATTTTTTATTCTTAGCAAATGCGGGATTGAGGTCGCGTTCACATAGAGTATTGCTGGGCAGTGCACTTAAGTTGCCATTTTCGGTATTTTTACCCATTATTTCATATTTTGAGCCCTATAATTCGAGAGGAGGAGATTTGGAAGAGCATTTTCACTACTACCTTGGAGGTAATAACTTGGGTTTTGTTTTATATATTGATTACCCATGGATTTCTACACCTAAAACTTAGAATTTTGAAAGGAAATTTGGGGTTTTGCCTTCACTTTAACAGAGTGTATGTTGGGGGTTTGAATACCAATTTGGACTCGTTATTGGAAACTAATTGCATATTTGGACTCGGCAGGTTATATGTCATCAGATTTTTGTATTGTTTTTTGAATTTCAAGCACATGGTCCTGGTTGTTCTTTGTTGACTCTTGGGAATTTCTTCAAAGATCGAAGCTTTATGTATTGGAATTGCTTCCTACTACGTTATTGACTGTCTTGTATGATGTTTGGTCTGGATTTGCATTATGGAAAGTCTAGAATTGTGTTTTTGATGCAATTCAAGGTTGAAGACTAACCTAGAGAAGGTAAGTATCTTGCCTAAGCTGGTTTGAGGATAATTTCCCATTGGCTATGGTATTTGATATATGTTGGGGGTGACGTGTGTACGTGGTGAAAAGAATATATGCGTACACCGTGCTTATTCAGGACCCTGGTAGACATTAGGCTATTATATGTTTTGTTGTGCTATCTTGTTTTCTTCATTAGTAATACTATGTGACCTATTATTTATGCTAGAAAAACTGTGTAGGTTATTCTTTTATCTATTTGAGACGTGATAGGACTGGTTTTTCTATGTTGAGCTATTTGCCTTAGCTGGTGTCATACTTTCAGTCATGATATTATATATGCGTGTTATATCTCTGTCTCTGAGCACTTTTTATATGTTATCTCACATGTTGTTGGTGTCTTTGTACGTGACACGAGTTTGAGCTGAAATGTGGTATGTTGGTATATTCCGTGTGGTATGTTGAACTATATTTTTGCAAGATGTTGGCATATGGAGAATATAGCGGATTGATGGAACATGGGTCATATAAGTTCTTGGAGAGGGACTTATGTCAGGAACCATACAATGTTGAGTGTGTGTGTGTGTGTGAGAGGGTCCATGGGCTTTGAGTCAGGCACCATGAGCGTGCTGAGAGTATGACTGAGGGGTAATTGTTCCTAGAACCATGTATATGTTGATATTGTGTATACATAATGAGTTAATTATGATATTATTGATTTGGCACGTACATTTGACGTTCAGACATAGAGTAGTGTCTTCCTCGTGCTAATTGGTATTTGATGTCTCTATTAGATATGTGGAATTTGAAATCTCAGTTTATCTTGATAAACACATGTCTAAGTTATTTCATAACTTGACTGATAATCATAAAAAACATCCTTGTTTCTCCTCCTATTGTGTTAAGCTGCGCTTGCTACTATTTGAGATGCTTTTCTTTGTATGCTATTATTTTGTTGTTATTGTTATTATTGACTATGGAAAAGTGTGCTTAGAACCTTTCCATGAGCGTCACTACTATAACCCCGAGGTTAGGGTTGCTACTTATTGAGTACATGGGGTCGGTTGTATTCATAATACACTCTGCACTATGTGTGTTGGTCCAGGTGTTGTTGATCGTGGTAGTTGCCCGCAAGCCGTTAGATTACTCAGAGAATTCGAGGTAGCATTGTTGTTTCATTCACAAGATTTGAAGTCCCTTTCCTTAGTTAATGTTAACATTGTTTAGTCTTTTGGTCAGTATTGTATTTTACCTTATATTTACTTATTTAATAGAGCTCATGTAGTCGATGACACAATATTTAGTTGTAACATCATTTTATTTTAGTTATTTATATTGTACTGCATCTGAGACTACTTCATTATGTTATTCAAGTTTATTTTTGTAAATTGGTAACTGACTTACCCAGCAAAAAGTCTTAGGCACCATCACGATTCGGTAGGATTTTTGGTCGTGACACGACATAGATACGCGATAAATAATATGTGAATAAGGACTACTCTTAGATATTATGGATGTGATAAGGAGGATTTGCCTAAGATGCAAAAGGGAATATGGAAGTTTGATTATCATCTTGATGTACAGTACAGTCTCAGGTTGTGAGTGTTCTGATGGACATTTCAGTTGTTCATTTGTAGAATGAAGTTGATTTTTTTATCTCGATGATGAGTGTAGACTCGGGAAAATTAATTGATTTCACAGTGGTTTTGACCATGTCAGGGTCATATAAAGGTGCTAATGTGGAGCTAAGCAGGTGGATTATCTCATGCGAGAAGGTTTGAAGTTGTATAAATCTTGTGAGGTTTCTATGAAGAGTTTTTCCTCAATCCAGTGTAATGTATGTATTACAATTGTAGTTTGGATCGCTTCAGGAAGTGGGCACGACTACCACGAGGATGAGTAAACATTGGCAGATGATTTAACACTACAAGAAATCACACTTTTAGTGGCGACAAAAGTCGCTACAAAATCCCACAGAGTCGCTGCAAAAGACATATAGTAGCGACCTTAAGGTTGCTGCAAGTACAACCATTACTGAAAGTTTTTTGTGACGACTCATTGGGGTCGCAACAAAAAGACACATTTTGTTGCGACTATAGTCACTACAAATAGTTAATAAATATGCCACAAAAAAGAGTTTCACATAACAAATTTTGGGAAGGTCGCCACTGTATGACTACAATTAGTAGCGACTTAAGTCGCCATTAAAACCTTTATTGTTTCAGTAGCAACTCTTGTCACTACAATAGCTCGAGATTTAGTGGCAACCTTTATCGCCATAAATACTAATTACTTTTGCGGCAAGGTTCTGTCGCCACTAAAACCCTATTTTTTCAACAACTACACTGGTTGTGTTCTAATACGTTTCAATCAAATTGCTATTAATATTTAAAGAATCCGAAATTATTCAACAACCAATAAAAACATATCTCAAGTCAAATATTATAAATACCTTCAGGTTTACAAAATTAGTTAAATACATACTACATACTATTGATTATTGTCATTGTATGGATATACATACGACAAAAAATAAATAATAGAATATTAAGTGTCTTCGTAATCCTCTTTGGTCAACATCTCTTGCGTTTGTTTAAGAATCTTGTCCCTGCTATTAAGAAAAAATTAAATATTATTACTTTGACAATCTCATAATTTGATGTTAGTAGTAAAAGGGGTGGTCACACATAATTTAACTATTTGTATAAGCTAATTAGGAAAAGAGCCTCTTATATCAAAAGGGCTAAATAGGAAAAGCCACCAATATAAAACACATTAACAATTAGAAGTAGATCCATAGGCACCAGAAATGTACACTTACTTTTAAGAGCAACTCTAGAAGTGAAACAGAGACTAAAACAAATCAATAGAGCTCACTAGAGAAGTTTACTCTCTTTAGCGTCCCTCCATTCCTTCTTGTTAACACAGGAAATCTAACTCATTCTAAGGTTCGTCAGATCGATCATGCAATTATGGCCAATCAAGCAGAGATTGATTGGCCTACCAGAGAGCTCACATTAGAAGACTGACACCCACAACACCAACAAATCTGGACGACATACGATCAAAAGTTAAGCTGATTAGGAAAATACATAACTTTGTTCACCACTTCAACAATGTCAGCATTCCAAGTCTTAATGCAAGATTTTTCTTTAACTACCAGAACCGACCAAGTAGAATCTTATAAATGTTATGGCAAACTAATCTTACCTATCATATCAATTCCTCCTAATTTAAATGAATCATCAATTTAACCAAGGAAGAGTTTGAGCAGAAGTTAATATTATTTATTTTGATTTGTCAAAAATACAAGCTAAAACTGGTTAACAATTTAACAAATTAAGCTAATAAGGCACGAATTCCACAGGTAACAACATATAAAATCTTCAATTTGACATATTCACTATTAGTGTACATGGGTTATAAATATTTTTTGAAAAGGAGTCTTATCAACATTAAACCGTCAAAAGAAAAACTTAGATAGTGAGGAACCTTTCTCACACAGAAGGTAAAGCAAAGATAAATTACCAAGCATTTTCCTTTAAGGCAAAAACAAACATGTTCTGTATAATTAGCTACCTTGAAATTGTCCTATAATTTCAAGTAACAGTTTTAAGTTGCCTTACATTGTCCAGAACAACAACATCAACCGAACCACTCCTTATAATTGTATCCACCAGACTAAGAGCTTTATCACCACAATCTGGTTGAGACAGAAATATGTTTTCAGTATTTACTCCAATGGTCTCAGCCAATGCCGGATTAAGAGCATGCTCAACATCAACGAAGCAATAATAACCTACAAAGAAAAAAGAGGCAAAAGTAATTCATGTGTCAATTGTAATAAGCTAAAAATGCATAAGAGGAACTCTTGAGTCTCTTCTCAATGAAAGAAAAAGCACCAGGCTAGAATTCCAAACAGATTCATTAAGGGAAAGAATTGACAACATATTTTAAGATAGGTTACTCTTATCTGGTGCTTTCTTGGCTACCATATGTATATGTAGTTAGTGTACAAAACAAAATAATCCAACGATTTTTACTTATTTTCTTTATTGAATGATTGGCTCAATAGATTTCTTCCTTCAATTAGGAAAGGGGCTAATGGAAACTCAGGAGCTTCATTCAGAACTATTAAGCTCTTTGGGGGAAGTTAGAAGTTCTTTCACTCGGCCGCCGGGAGAAGAGAGACAATTTTAATGAGAGTGGGACGAGCAAGTGACGGATTGGGGAAAAAAATAGGTAGGCCTTCCGGTCCTCTGTGTGGTGCATCTGTGGTCTCTTCCTCAAAGCTCAAACCTTATCAACTTATTCCAAAAGAATTTGAAAAGCTCTGGTTCAAAACCTATGCAGTTATCAATGAGCAAATTATACAAGACCACGACTAACCAAGACACTGTAGGTTAACAATCCATCACTTTGTGCTAAGATACAACAAAGTTTAGAGATGATTGAGCAAGATACTGTATGTTCCGGAGAGTTTATCCTTTAAGCAAATAGCAATTGGTACATTATATGCTTTTCCATTCTAAAAACAGATAAAAATAAGAAGGTAAACTACCTCATCATAACCCTCAATACTGAAATGGTCAATTATGTGTGGGAACATCATTATAACTAGTCTCAAATAATCATAAAATCATAATTATGTGTTTATGGAGCTCTACCTATAACTAATGGATCAAGATTTAACTGTCGATTTTGATTCCATCGTAGCTATATGCAAGCATAATCGTCAAGTTAATATCTCCCATGGAGTAAATTCACCCAAATAGTGTAATGACCCGACTAGTCATTTTGCGTTATCAGACCCCGTTTCCCTAAATGAGACTTCCCATAGCGGCGTCTTGTGATTTATGACTTGCGGTGACGGGTGGTTCGGTTTTGAAAGTGTTTAGAGTGCTATAGAAACACTTGGTTCCTTAAGGTTGGCATTTTGGCCAAGTTTGACTTCGGTCACCAATTTTAGAAAAGGACCTCGGAATCAAGTCCCGACAACTCCAGTAGCGTCGTATGATGATTCAGAATTGGGCGTATGTTCGAAACGGGTTTTCGATGACCCAGGAGTATTTCGGCGCCCAATATAAAAATAAGAATTTCCTTAAAGTTTGAAATTTGATTTTGGAACGTGATTTTTATGTTATTGAGGTCCGAACGGAATTTCGAGACCGGAAATAGTTCCGTTATGTCATTTATAGACTAGTACCATATAAGGTACCACATGACCATGATAGTAGGGTACATAAAGTGTGTTAAAAATAAGTAGTATTTTAAGTAAGTTGAGATAATTCTTAATTATGTAGATAATCGAGTAATTATTTAGTGGGAGATTAACAATTAATTAAAATGATTTGTGATTAATCTTTTTGATAAGGATAGCATCCGTAACGTGGCAGCAAACCACCCAAAAATACATATGACTCTTAAGTCATTATTGAGAGGTGGCAAGACCAAAGACTAAGGATATGTGGTTAAGCCACCACATAAGGTGGGGCCACATAAATTATAACAAGATATATCTCAAATCAAGAGATATCATATGTTACGTTTGGGCAAATGATAAGATCTTCAAGAATTCACCGTATGGGAATCTCTACTTTAAGCATATGTCAAATGCCAAAATATTGATATTCAAGGATTCAATGTGAGATTTCATCGCATCTGATTTCATAGTACATTCAACAGTTCTAAACCTGAGATTTTGCAATTATAAGGGAGTACGGTATAATCCTTCTCAAAAATATCATACGGATTTTTCCTACTCCAGTTACGAGTCCTGGGGTGTAGAGTTCGGAGTTGCGAGCGCGTTCTTGGTCCAAGAGGTAGATTCGACACGAGGTGAGTCTCCTTTCCAACCTTGTAAGGGGGAAATGTACCCATTGATACGCTCAATTTACACCTTAAAAGAATGTAAGCGAACGTTGTCAAATATAGTAACCCAACAAGGTTGGGGTCGAATCCCACAGAGAATAAGATGAGGGCGTTTAGGAATGCTAGAGAATTATCACTTATCGCGCAGTGCCAAACAAATACGTTTTTGGTGTAGAAAATTGTTTTATAACTAAATGCAAAAATATAAACTAACCTAGAAAGCAATTAAAATGATCGATGGCAACAAGTATCGATGCTTCGGGTATTACACTCGAGTAACGATCCAATGTATTTCACGATTTTACAAATATGAGCGGGTAATGTTAATTAGCCACGGATAACATTTCTTAATTAGATCTTCCCAAAGACTAAAAAGACTTCCTAATTGAATTATCCCTAACCCAATTAGGAGATTAAGCACTTCCGAGTTTGGCTACAAGTAGTTCAATCCTATCCCTAGGTAGAATCTATAAAATGAGGGTTAAATCCTCAAGTTCTTGTTAATTAATCTTTCCCAACCCCAAATAATCTTTTCCAAAACTAATTCGGAGTTAATGGGCGAGTCCTAGGGTTAGCTAATCCCTTTGGAAACATTAAAGAACAAGAATAATTAAAATAACAAACACCCACTTCACAAATATAATAAAATCATTCAATACATAAGCACAACAAGGTATTTAATCCACACTTTAAATATGAATATTCCCATAAACCATATTCAAGTGTTGGAAAAATACTACACACTTAGATATACAATACAAAGCAAGGAAATGAAGAAATAAACACAAATGGGTAAAGAAAACTTCACCACAATGTCGAATTCTACAAATCCAAAGTGTGTGTGCAAACCCACAAATCAATACTTATTCTTCTCTACTCAAAATATATTTACGAAGCTCAAAATATGTCCAAAGATATGCCAAGATAATCAAAATGGCTGCTAGGTCGAGTATATAAGAGTTGAGTTTGGGAAATGTGATTTTACACTTTTGTCCAGATTTGATGCTCGACTACCGCACCTGCGGAAGATTTCTCACATGTGCGATTCCGCAGGGGCGAAATATTTCTCGCAGGTGCGAGTTCTGAGTTTGGTCACCTTTTCACAGGAGCGGCGTCTGGTAGCACTTGCGGTTCCGCAGGTGCGTGAATTTCACTCGCAGGTGCGAGATTAGGCTGGTTTGACTTCCATCGCAATTGCGGACATGAGGTCGCACCTGCGGTTCCGCAGGTGCATAAAAAGCACCGCAGGTGCGGTTCTTGTGTGACTGAGATGGCTTCGCTAGGGCGAACATTCCTTCGCAGGCGCGAGGTCGCAATTGCGACCTATAATCCGCTGGTGCGGAATCACTGAAGTTTTTCATGCACTTTTTCATCGCATTTTGTCCAACTTTCATTCCAATTCAACACCAACCTTCATAGCATCATTTCCCTGAAAATTGAGCAATTATACACTAAAAACGACCTCAAGTTATCATTTAACAATACAAAATCTAATGAGAAAAGGCTAAAATGAGTGGTAAAATCACCACTCATCAACACCCCCAACTTAGAGGTTTTGCTTGTCCTCAAGCAAATCAAAACTACTAACTCAATGAGGTTCTACTCTTTTAAGCCCAAGTTGCATTGCTCGTATTCACAATTCACATTTTTCCACTTAAGCATTAAACTTATGAATTTGGTTGGTACCAATAATTAATCTCAAGTATGCATCTTAAT